>PVJX010008772.1:8510-63984 GCA_004027295.1 Dolichotis patagonum
ACAATATTTTGACTGTATACTGTAAGATAGTGGTCCTTAAACTAAAGTGTGTGTCAGAGTTGCTTAGGGGGCTCTTTAGAACTCAGAATGCTGGTCCCTATTCCAGAATTTCTCATTCAGTAGGTCTGCGTTGGGATCTAATAATTTATATTTCTAACAAGTTAACAAGTGCTGCTGCTGCTGCTGCTGCTGCATTAGGGCCCACACCTTAGAATTAAAGGCTGCCTACCATAATTCATAGGTTTGTTTCCCACAGGGCTATACCTTAGTAACTGTGAATCTATGTATGTCCTAATATTGTATAAATAAGTGACTCCACGGTGAATAATGAGAGCCGTATTTTATCCCATCAGAGGAAAAAGTTACACATGAGGAAAGACGGAAGACTAGAATGAGCCTTGCAGTATCAGAGGTATTGTGTGGACACACTACTTTACATGTGCACACAGACACACCACTCTCTTCTACCGTCCCATAGAGACAGGTGTAGAAATGGAAATAGATGTATATTATTTCCTATCTCTCTCTGCAGAGGTCTAGAAACAGTGATAATTCGGTGCCAGTGAGTCCACCCAGTACTCAGATCTTGGATTTTTCAAAAATTCATTTATTCATTTTTGGTGCTAGGGATTGAACTTTGGACCTTGTTAAAGAGGTGCCAGATCTTGGTATTAAAAATTCCATTATCCAAATAAAAGGAATTGGGGCTCCTTGGAGAAATTATTGATTCTAGGGCTAGGCCAGGGAGAGTATAACATAAGCCTGGAGTGTCTTCTTTTGCCAGAAAATAAGAATGCTCATGGAATAATGGAGACATGTCAGAAAGACATAGGAGTCAATTTGAAAGGGTCCCTAATGATGATATCTGAGACAATTTAAGCAACAAAATAAATAATGATAGTAATGGGTTATTCTCCACAGAGTAAAACAAGAATCCATACTAATATAAAGAAATGACTGAATAAAAGAACAAGGAAGACAGGAAGGCACTTTTTATGGTAGAAGTCTAATTAACTAATGCAGAAAGAATAATGGAAATAGAAACTTACCATTTGACAGTTACCACAGTAATAATTATTTCAGGCAAGAATCATCAATGGATGCTAAAATTGATGGACAAAAGCATGAAGGAAATATCTATGTAATTTCATAGTATCTGCTCATAAAATGCTTATTAATTACAAAAGACAAAAAAAGAGTAACTTACTCTAGTGACACCTGGCAGATTCCACCTTAATCCAGTGATCAAAGTAAGAAGCATCACAACTAATGGAACAGAATGACATCATGTGCCTCTTGATACACTGCATTGAGGACACACCATCACATGTCTGTAGTATTCTTTTCAGAACACATAATCTAAATTCAGTCATGATGAAATGCCAAACCCCACATTGAAGCTAGTCAGTGTATTTCAAAAATGTTAGGGTAATGAAAAACAGTGTAACAAGAAAAACTGAGAACTGTTCTAGAGCCTAAGAGTCAGATAAAAGAGCCTAAGAAGTCAGATGTGACCCTGGACTTAAAAAAGGATATTTGTGAGGCAACTGGAGAAAACTGTGTGCGATCTATAGACTTGATTATAATATTTCTTGAAAATTAATTTATTGACTTATAACACTGTACTATGGTTTTAGGATGTTAACATTTGGAGAATCTGGATGAAGCATGTATGGGGATTCTTGGGACTATTTTTGTAACCTTTTGGGTAAGTCTATAATTACTTCAAAATTAAAAATTCAGAACAAAACGAGTTATTTACCTCCCACCCCCAAATATTCCCAGTGATCTGATTGCTCTGGGCAGTGTGGCCCATGGATAGAGCAGAATAGGGAGACCAATCAGGAGGATGTTGTCCTGTACTGAGGGACAGATGATGGCAGCTTGACCTAGAGAGGTGATGGCAGTGGAGATGAGGAGGAGTAGATGGATTCAGAATGCATGTGGACATTTCCATGTGAAAGACATTGAAGGGCAAATAGAAAGGAAAAAAAACTTGTATGAAAAGTTCCTCTTCCTTCCCTTCCTTCTCCTTCTCTGACTTGTTCTTCTTTTGGCTGGAATCCAAGCCCCTGTGATGCTTGGCAAGTGCCCTGTCACTAAGCTACAGCACCAGTCCTTTTTGTTTTGAGACGCAGTCTCACTAAATTGCCCAGCCTGTCCTCAAACTTGCGATCCTCCCAGCTCAGCTTCCTGAAGAGGGATTGTAATTTTCTGTATATTTTCCCCCAGAGTTTCTAGTAGTGTTCTTTTCATCCAACAGGCAAAAAGAAAATGTGTTTTCTTTGGTTTCCTCCTGTGATTACCTCTGCCAAGGAACTTCCTCTTGCTAAACACTCTCTTCTCTTTTTCAGGAGGGATTTCAGTTCTTTCACCTAAGTTGTGACCTTTACAAAACTTCACTGGTCTACTTAGAAGTCCACATGGTACACCCTTTTAAACATATAGGTTTTTGCCTAAGATACTGTCTTACTAAAAAATTTTGTCTTTTAAGGTACAGCTGAAGATTCACCCTTCCCTCAGATGCCACTCAGAAGCCTCAAGATTGAAATAATTACTCTCTTTCCTAGGTAAGTCATACTTCTGAAGTTTTTCCTTTAATATCATCCACATACACAGATTCACAGGTGCACTCATTACTTTGTACTGATTTGTGTTCATGGCTTGTATTCTCTACCAGTTTTTAAATTCTTTGAGAGTAGGTACATGTGTTCAACTTCAAGTGAAGTTTTTCTGTTATCAGATACAAAATAAGCTCAACGGTAAAATAAGTAGATAATTATCCCCACATTGTTGAAATCTAATGTTTACTTTCCCTTGTTTCTACTGAGGACTTTTCCTGTGAAATGAAGGCACTACCTTTGTCCCTGGTGCTATCCATCCTAACTTGTAGCAGTTTCTGTTCGGTTGCTTTAGCAGTTCCTTCCACAAGGGGGCGCTCCTTACTGCAGTTAGCAGTTCCTTCCACCAGGGAGCGCTCCTTACTGCAGATGGGTCAAAAAAAACCCTCCCCCACCATTGAGAGGTAAGAGAAAGACTTTCTCAGATAAGATGTCAGATAGCAGAAAAACATGTCAAACAATAGAAAAATAAATAGTAGGAAACAGGAACTGTATCTCCTGAGACTGGATTTGATCCCCGCACCTGCTGGCTACTCAAATGCCATTTCACTTTTCATACTCTTTTTGTATGATTCTGGCCCATATGTCAAAATTTTACCGCTTCTTAATTACTTTACTTATTCTGTCTACAGCTGTACACTGAGTGCATACTTTCTGTCAGGTAGTTTTGTAAATGTTGAGGCTTCATCTGTGAATAAAACAGCTAGGTCCCTGATCTCATGGAATTTATATTCAGGTATGGGCAGCAGTCAATAAGTAAGATAAGTGAATAAAACAATCTATTAGATAGGGATAAACATGAGAGAGAAGAAAAAAATCCTGGGCCTTATAGACCATTATAAGAACTTTTCTTACTTGGAGAGAGATGGGAAGTATTGAGGAATTTTGAGTATAAAGAAGTGGTGTGATCTGATTTATTTTATAAAAGATTTGCTCTAGAAGAGAGACCATTAGAAAAGAGGGAGAGGATTGAGGAAGGTGAAAGAAATGGGGGATAATTGAAGAGGATAGTCAAAGTTATGCTATACATGTATATGAAAATGCTAAAATGAAACTCATTAGCCGATATAACTGTTATGCATTAAAAAATAAAAGAGCTACTGAATTTTTTTTAAAAGGATCACTTTGATTGTTTTGTGGAAAGTAAATACTGGCTCGGCCCAGGATGGTTGAGATTGAATTGAGGAAAAGATACTGGGTTCAGGGTTATATTTTGAAGATGGATTCAGTTGGATACAGTAATAGATCAGATATAGGAAAAGAGGGAGATCAAGGAAGACAGGGCCACCATGTTGCATAACACCAATAACACTGATAGCAATGCAACTGGTGCCCTGCAGTTGTATAACACAGCATCTCTGTCCAAGATAATGCCACCAGTTCTAGTCTGAGAATAGAAGGATGAAGTTGCCACTAACTGCTCAGAGTAGAATGCCTGTCTAGCATGCATGAGGGCCTGGATTCCATCCATCCCCACTACCACAAAAACAACAAACAAACAAAAATCTTCTGCTTGGCCAAGAAGCTGAGGATTGCAAATTCTTAATAGAATTTATCAACATAGAGATCACTAGTGGCCTTGAAAAATGCTGTTTCAGTGGACAAAAGCATGATCATAATGTTTCAGGAGGAAAAAATTATGGACAGGGTGCACAGAAAAGCTTTGAAGAGTTTCATTGAACAGAGAAGTGAAGAAATAAGGGAATAACTCAAATGGTGTGTAAGGTCAAGAGGGGCATTGAGAATGGGGGAAGCAGGAGGAAGTTTGCTCCAGGAGCACTCACTGGGAGTTGGAGTTCACTTGGCCTTTTCCACATGAAGTTCTTGAGGTGGTACCCAGTCATCGGAAGGAACGCTGAGTGTCACAGCACGGGATATTGCAACAGATCTGAGTGGAATGGACTGTAAGGGACCTTCTTTAATAAAACTGAACCCAGAGCCTCTGCAAGAGACAGGGTATCTTCTTGTGTGGAAGAAACTGGAACAGTGAGGCCCCGCTGTCTTGCTTGCCTACAGGAAGACTGTCTCCTTTTAGAAACAGTATCTATTGTATAGAATGGAGAGGAAAAGAAATTCTTAGAGGTACTATGAGTATGACTAAACCTCAGCTAGAGTTTGAACCAAGTAGCAAACTGGCATTAAAATTCAGGCTATGGCTTCACTAATAATTTCCCTGATTGAAGAGAGTATAGTTCTAGACTTGCTTCTTAGCTTTATGTTTAGTAATTATGGCTTTAAAAACACAGAGAAGTTTTCATGCTCTCCATGTAGTGATTTTTTTTGTTTTTTGAGACAATTTTTCACTCCAAAATTCAGGCTGGCCTTGAACTCACTTTGTAGCCCAGGCTGCCCTTGAACTTGAAGCGATTCTCTGCCTCAGCCTCCCGAGTGCTGGGATTACAGGCATGTGCCACCATGCTCAGCAATGTAGTGTGTTTATGTGACTTTCATTACTGTTCTCATGTCTTCAAGGCCCAGCTCATGTGTCATCTGCTCTGTGAGCTGTCTTTAAGTCCTCTCTAAGACAAAATGAATCATTTCCTTTCTATATCTCATTGCATTTTCTCTTGCTTCTTCCTGGAATGTATCACATTATGTTAGAGTGCTGTTGGGAAGTAAAGAGGCCGTAGACTGGAGAAGAATACGCACGGGCTTCAGGAGTAGGCTGCTGTTATGGCTTAGATCTTGAATGTCCCCCAAAGGCATGCATGCTAAAGGCATGGTGCTAGCCTGTAGCACTGTTGGATGTTGGTAGACTCTTTAGTGGATGGGGCCTGGTTACAAATGTTAGATCAGTGGAGGCCCTTGAACTGTGTAGTGGAACCTTGGCCATTGCTTTCTCTGTCTTTGCTACCTTTATGAGGTGAGTAACTGCTTCATCACATGTTCCCTACAATGATGTACTGTCTCACCGTGAAAGCTCTGCAATTGTAAGACGAAAGAAATCATTTTCTCCTTATAAGTTGATTAGCTCAGGCATTTGGCCACAGTAATGGAAAGTTGATTAACACAGCTGCTGTGTTCAAGTGATGCCCCTTGAAATTTCTTAATCTGCCCATTCCTTGATTTCTCATTCGTCTTGTGTCAGCTTAATAATAATAACATTACTGGGGCTTTGTAATGGAGATTATGTGAATACGATAGAAATTAATACATGTAAAGTACTTGTAACAGTGGTTACAACATAGTGAACACTAAGCTTTTATTGTTTGTCTCTCTTTTCCCTGGGGAATAAGACCATATCTTTATCATGGTACCCTTAATGGTTAGCAGTGGGCTTGGTATAGAGTAGTAGTTGCTTGATCAATTTGTGTGAGAGTAAACCAGGTTCTAAATTAAATCAATTTTCGTCCTTGTTTAATAGTTATATATGCATGTAAGCCCCTCCACTGGATCATGCATTCATTCCTGTTTACCACGCTGGACTGGTTAAGAATGAAGTTTATAGAGCCTAATTGCCTAGGTTACAGCCATGTTTTGTCATGTATTAGTTAGCATGTATTAGTTAGGTATGATATTTAACCTCAGTGCTCTCATCTTCTTCACTTGGAAAATGAGAAAAAATAGGACTTTGAGCCCAGAGTTACTGATCACTTAAATGTTATCAGCAAGTGTTGTTAATGTTATCACTAATTAAATGATTTAACGACCACCTGCAAGGTTCCAGGGACTGTGGTAGACAATAGGGATAGAGAGATGAATGAGTCTTGGTCTATGCTTTCAGAAAACTCATCAGCTAGTGAATGGAGCAGTGTCAGTGTGTGTAAGTCTAGCAGAGCAAGAGACCAATGTATAGGAGGGACCTGGGAGGGGAAAAACAGAGTGTTAAGGTTTTATAGAGGACGGAAATTCTGAGTCTTGCATTTGAGGGTTGCCAGTTCTGGGATAGTAATACTAAATAAATATCAAAATACCATTTGTGATTCATTAGAAATGAATTTTAGAATAGATTTCTCACATCACATTCCCTTAAAAAGACCATTTAACAAAAGGCCCCTTCCTGTATTTTGAAACTCACAGAAGTTGTTCTGGGCAAACACAGTATGCTGTCGGGCTTTCCTAAGCGCAGCAAACATGGTTTTGAATAGCTTTCCTTCGACCAAGCTACTTTTTCCTTTTGCAATTAAGTGAGAGGCCTCTCACAGGCAGAAAATTACACTTCAGATGCCTCTGTCCTGCCCACGCTTTCCCTCCCGGTAAATTTTCTAAAAAGCTTGACATTTAGACTCTTCCCATCACCGCAGCAATCAGACAGGAGGGAGGCAGAGAGTGGTTTATTTTCCAAGAAAAGTCTTGGGCCTTTTTCTAGGTCACTCTTTTAACAGGGGCCTCTCAGAGATGGTGGGACTACAGTTATACTTAAATTTGTGAGATTAAGGGCATGGTTGGGGTAGAGGGAAACCTTTGCCTTTTTGTTTCTTAGAAAACCAATAAAGCTATTGAAGCTTGTATAGTTCCCCCAAGTAGTTAATGAGAACAATAGAATTTAGAGTTCCTGGTGTTCCTCTAGAGCTGATTTTGGCAGATGATAAGCAGCTTGTAAAAGGGCTTATTATTTGAGTAGAGCTTTGGCTGCCTGACTTTTAAGGTTGATTATTTATTTTGCCTGTTGTATAACAGGAGCATTGGGCAATGCTCAAAAGAGAGGCCTTCTGGGTCAGAGATGTGAGAGCTTCTCACATTGTCTCTCCCCAGCATAACCGGACTCCAGCTGCAAAGTAAGGGGTGAGCTTGTACACATGGCCCAGGCCCTGGCCCTTGTAGAGCCCCTAACCACCAGGCAGCCTTCCTCATTGGTTTCTTTAGAGGTTGAAAAAGTCAAAATTTCCATCAAGTCTACCCCAAGAAAAATATTTCTGTGTGTATATAAGTTCTCAAACTTTCACTGGTAATGTGACTGGCCTTTGAAAGAAATGTTTTTAAAGACACAGTTTAGTCATTTGCAACGGGCAGTCGTTATGGGGCCCCAGTGGTCTCAGGAAGTAAATGCTCTGAATAGGGCTTTCAACTGGTTGTAGTGAAAACTAGCCAGGAAGTCTTTCCCCTCTCCACAGAGTGCCAAGCCAAAATTTTCCTCGGCCCTTTTGTCTCAGGGTTTAAAGTGTTGTACCTCCTGCCTATGTTGGCCTTGCAGACTTCCTGAGAGAGATTCCGAGGCTAACTGCAGACATTTTAGAAAGAGTGAGGGAGGGAGGGAAGTTCCTCTTCTTCCTCTGCTAAACTTTAAAAGTGAACTTAGTCAGGGCCCACAGGAAAGTGAGATGGTTAGGGTAGAAAGCACTTAGTTGTGTCTCCGTTATTTGGTTTTTATGGGGCCCTGAATTTATGAGGAAGTTCTGTATATGGAGGCTATAAGCCTTCATTTGTGTCAAGTGCTGTCAGTAACATTGATGGTATCCATGGGAGGTGATGGGTGCCTGGGAAGAGATTTCATGAGCTACTCAATGAATTTTGGATATTCTGTGATACTTACAAGATGTATGTCCTTGGGAGAAGTGGCCTTTGATACCTGGACTACCATTTCAGGAAAAACCAGCTAATATAGCTTATTTATTTGTATACTTTAATGTCACTAGGTTTTTTTCTTAGAGTCTGCCTAGGCTCAAGACGTTGGCTTTATAGGTCCTCCGGGAGCAGCTTGAAGATGCTGTCTGTCACAGGTTACAGCAAATTCCTCAAGTTATGGTCACCTCTGCTTTGTTAGCTCTTGCTTTGTTTTCAGAAAGAAGAATGTCACCTGGCCTCCTGTTGATTATTATTATTATTATTTTCAGTACTGGGCTTTGAACCTGGGGCCTTATACATTCTAGGTGAGCACTCTACCACTGAGCTACATCTTCAATCCTCTTATCTTTTTCTTTAGTACTAGGGATTAAATTTAAGTCCTTTGCACTAGACTATATTCGTAGAGCCCTTTTTAAATTTTTCATTTTGAGACACGTTCTCACTGTTACGGCTTATTTCTAGATGTTCCCCCAGAGCCTCATTCTCTTATAGGTGATGCTTTTGAGGTTGATGGAATCATGGGTGTGTGATACTGGGTTAGTACGTCGATTGGTTAAGCATAGTTGTGAGTGTGGGTGATGGATTTACTGGAGGGAAGGCCCTGACCTGGCTGTGGATAGTATCACCTGGATGGAAAATAAAAGGGAAGAAAAAAAAGGCTGACTGTCTCCTGTCTGCCTCGTTTCTCTGCTGCCAGCCTCTGTGCCACACCACCCTGCCTTGGAACCAGCAGACTATGGACTTTTAGCCTCTACAAAATATGAGCTAAAGTAAACCTGTCCTCCTTAACTTTTGAATTTTGGGTATTCTGTTCCAGCAATGAGAAAGTAACTAATATACTAAATATCTAAGTTGCCCAGGCTAGGCTAGGATTTATGATCCAGCTTTTTTAACCTCTCAGAGTGCTGGAATTACAGGTGTGCACCACCATGCCCAGCTTACCAATTTTTTTAAAAAATTGTATTTTGAGACAGGCTCTTGCAGAGTTGCACAGGCTGGCCTTGAACTTGTGATCCTCCTGCCTCAGCCTCCTGGGTAACTGGGATTTTAGGCCTGTGCCACCATGCCTGGCTCTCATGTTTATTCTTAATTATTCTTTCCAATTTTCTGTTATTCAGAGCTATTGGAGGCAGAGAGTTGTGTGGGGAGGAGGGCTGGAGGCAGGACCTGCTCTTGGGCAGATACTCAGTAGCACCGGCGGGCGTTATACCCAGGCTGTTTCCAGCACCCTTTGTTCTCTGAAACGTGCCTCAAACCTGAAAAGAAACATTCAAAAACTACCCCAAACACACAAAAATAGCACTAGAGCTGCAAACTTTTTTAGCATTTTGTTTATAACGTATCTCTAAAGATTTTTGTGATCCAGGTTCCTGTGCAAACTAGGAGCAACAGGAAGAGGTCACAGTGGGGCATGGAAGGAAGACGTTCAGACAGATTGACGGGAGAAGTATCCACAGAAATCTTGATGTCTCGGGAAGAGAACAAAAAATAGAATAGCGTAACATAATGAAGGATATGATTGTGACTACCTGGAGCGGAAAAACTTTTGAATGGGTTAAGAAATCTGGGAAGCAAGTACTATCATTATGTACATTTTATATGTCATCAAAATAGTGTTTAATCATTTTAGTGCCTACAGGGTGATTCCTTTATTTGTCCAAGTGTAAATGTTTCTAACTGTGCCATAACTCACCTAAACCAGAATTATGAGTAGTACTTAACGCGATGACAATGTAATGCTTTTTTATTGTATGGATTTGAAGCCTTGGTTTTGTAAGTGTGATTCAGGTATTATGTAAGAATGTGATTTGAATGCACAGTTCATTCCCTGGTTTAGTACCCGTAGAGATGCTCGTTTTAGACTTCATCAGAGGCTTCTTTAATTGCCTGTGGGCTTTTCTTTACATTTCTACTGTTGGCCCAGGGGCTACCTGTGATCCTCCGCGGAAACCCATGAAAGAGTACCACTCAGGGTTGGGGGTCTCAAACAGGAAGCGAATTTGAGCCTCAGACAAGTCCTTGCCAGGTTGTTACCCGGGTTCATGTTGACTGTGCTGATGAACTAGCTTGCCCACTCATCAGCACCTCTGAGTCAGAAGCCTGGTCAGGGTCAGAGGCTGGGCTTCAGGTTCGCCTCTTGTAGCCTGTCCTATTCCTGAGCTTGCTGAGCGGCTGCTGTGTACTAGAAGCACTGGGTGCAAGGCAGTGCTGATTGAGCCAGAGCTTTCTGCTGCCGTCACATGCATCTGCAGTTACCTCTCTGGCCATGAGCCACCACCAGCAAAAAGGTCTGCTTTATTTACTCATCTCCCCGACCCTCACCACCACCCTGTGACAGAGTATAATCAACTTGGCTTAAAGCAGAGAAGCAAAGTTTGCCCATAAAGCAGTCAGAAACGTGTCTCACTTAGCCATTGTAATTGTCATGCTTTGGCTCGGCCTTTTGCCACCTTTGCCTGCTCTGGCCCTTACCATGCTCCACCAAGTGATGTCTGCTAATTAGGAAATTTACTGTGTCACCTTTTCCCGGGAATGATTCTTATAGCTATAGAACTACTAAATAGGGCAATAAATGTGGTAGAGCACTGGATTGGGAATCAGGAAACCTGGGTTTTGGTCTTGGATCAGCTGTGGGCTGCCATATGATCTTAAATAAAACTCTTACTCTCCTGCTGAGTAAAGCTGAGAGGTGATAGGCATGATGATTGCATTATATGATCTCTGAAGTCCATGTGCTGAACCTTCCATTCTCTCTCCTGCTCATGCGGACTGAAATGTTTTAGTACACTTCCCTAAAGTGTGTTCTCTTTTCATCTGTACCCATGTCTCCCTTCATCTGATCCTCTTTTTAGGTGAAGTAGTTCTTCATCTATTTTGTTTTGAAAGCTGCGCTGGGAATATGAACAGATCACAATGATAGAGATGCGTAAGTTCCAGTTTTTATTTTGGATGCTATATATGGAATTCAAGGCTAATAGAGTTACTATAGTCTCATTTGGAATTTTAATCATTGAATGACAGGAAGGGCAACCAAGCCAACCATTCACATGTGCTGAGGTTTAAGATTAGACATCTTAGACTCACATACTCTCTTGGAAATGACTTGGGTAGGAACACAAGAAATATGCTTTCCTGCCATCTCTCATCATTAACATTCCATTGGCCAAGCAAGGAGAGACTAAAAAGGGTGCAGTAGCAATCTTGGGCAAGGGTACTAGTGGTGGACTATTAAATGCCCACTGTTTGGCAAATGAGTCAGGTATTGTGGAACAGGCAGACTAAGAGGACTGCTTTCTGCAAACCAGCCCTGCCTGTTCTTGCTTTTAGTCCTACATCAAGTTGTTTCCTCCAGTTGACATGTCCTCTTTCTCCTTCAAAATCTTTCCCCTCCACAAAGCTCCACCTCTTCTGTTAAGTTCAGCAAACATTTTTGGAGAACTTCCCAGTTCCCCAGGCCTCTTTTGGGGATACAAAGACAAAGGTTTAGTTCTTTTCCTCAGGTTCACTGTACTATACTGTTGATTCACATATATTCTAGTCTCCACTTCAGCTAAAAGTAAAGCTCCTAGAGGTCAGTGGGTGAGTTTTGGGGGCCCCACAGCCACCTTGAGTTAGGTGACTCATTAGAAGGACTCATAAGCCTCAGTTGCACCTTTTATTCACAGCTAAGTTTTGTTAGAGCAAAGGATACAGAAAAAAGGCAGCAGGAAAAATACATGCATTGGTTAGGCACAGGCTTTTTAATTTCTTTCTTATGTAGGACCATGCAGGAACTAACAGCAGACTACAGGAATACCTGTGAAATGTCACTGCTTAGGAAAGTTTAACCAATTTCTCATTCTCTGAGGCTTTTACAGAATTAAACTCAGGACCCCAACATTAAAGCCAGGTACACCATGAATCTTGCTATACAATCCTGGGAAGTCCTGACAAAGTGGTACAGCATACTCCATTGCTCTGGACATACACAATGACATCAGGACATCAATTGCTGACATAAAGAACATTCAGAGGGCTATACTTCTAGGGGTATGCCTAGGAGCAATCATAATTCCAGGCTTCTTTTAATTCTAGGATCAATCTGTATAAGGACTGATCAACCAGACTTCCTGTGTTACCAGTTTCTTTAAAACTGGTTTATACATTTTGCATGTCCTCTTTCAGGGCTTAGCACCGAGGAACATGAGAACCAACCCCTGCTCTGGACTCCAGACTCATTTATTTGTTTGTGTATTTACTATGTCCAGTCCCTATGGACAGCAGCACCTCAACATGTCTGAATCTGAACTTAAATCTCCTTTACCTCGCCGTGTTCTATTTTATTAACTGTTGCACCATTCACTCTGTTGTACAAGCCAAGATCTGGATACTATCCTTGATTCTACTTTTCCCCCACACCTGCCATAGGAATTTCTGTTTTTCTGACCCAGAGGCATATACTAATTGTGATCTTCTCACATTCCCTCAACCACCATAGTCTAAACCACCATCATCATCCTTTAGACTGCTTGTCTCCTAAAATGTATTTGTCTCCCCTACAATGTGTTCTTCACTCACCACCTAGAGTTGTCTTTCAAAATGTGAATCAGATTATGTTACTGTCAGCTATTCACTACCTCGAATGACTTCTCAACACTTTTGAAATAAAACTGAAGAATGTCATTCTGCTCATTTATCATGCTTTTGCCTCAGACTTCGTGAATGGGTGCTTTTCCTCTTCACATGATATTCTTTCTTCCAGGACTGTTCTGCTAACTCTTTAAATGCCTTGGTCCTTCTCCTCTTTTAAGTTTCATCATCACTGTCAGCTCCCCATGGAGACTTTCTCTGATCACCCTATTAAGGTAGGCTTGCCCTTCTCATCTGACATCCTGATGGTTTGCTTATATATTTGCAGTCATTCTACACTGACAAGAATGTAAGCTCATCAAGAAGACCTTTGTCTGTTTTGTTCACAGTGATATCCCCAGCACCTAGCACTATGCCTGATTCAGCACAGACATTCAATTAGTATTTGCTGATTAATGTAGGTAATTAATTACATTGATTACTTAAAAGTGATGAACTACTGTCTGCCCTAAAAGGTTTATATTTTGCTGAAGAGTTGAGTAGGACAAAAACCCAAAATAGACAGAAAATGTTTCTATGCTTCCTGGTAGCCAGCACAGGACATGTCCAAGTTCTGGGCAGCAGAAGCCAACAAGCAACAGAAAGGCCACACATATATAATAGAATCTATCTAGTTCAGTATTCACTCTGGAAGGGTCTTGGGGAGGGAAGTGCTGTTTCAAGGAGATACCAGCAGCCTGGAAATTCTCAGTGGAAGACAAGGATTCTGGAGTGTTTATGTCTTCTCTAGAGGAACACCAGTGATGTTTTTGCCAGAGAGTCGCCACGGTATGTTTGCGCCTTGCTTCTGGTGTCTTCAGGACTTGTGGGTCTCTAGAAAGCTGTGAGCTATCTAGTGTTGTTTCGTAAATTTCATTCTGATTAAACTAGTCAGAATAGATTCTGTAGTTTTCAACAAAGAATTCTGATAGTGTAAAAATAAAAAAGATTGAAATTCTAAATCCTGATTTGAAACTGACATTTAGCTGTCAGTGGCATGTATTAAAGTTATACTGATTATAGGTAAATTGAGGCAACTTGAGACTATCCTCATAAGTGAAATAAATCAGACACATATTTGTAAATATCATATTGTCTCTGTAGTATAAAAAATAAAAATAATAACTGAAAAAGTAATAAGATCCAAAATATATAATGTCACTCTCAGCTATTCACTACCTCACAATAATAGATATTGTGATAATGAAAGGGAAAGAAAGTACTCTAAAGGATATAACTGTATGTATGTTTAAGTGTGCAAGATAGATAACCATACTACTAAGTTTTTGTTAGTTTATCAAACAGAATAGTTTGTACTGTGGTTGTTTGGTTGTCCACTTTTTATGCTCTGATTTTGTAACTTGAACAACTACTTCTAAGGTAACAATATGTAATTTCTCAACTAGTGATTTCTTACTGTTATTTTTTTTTAAATTCTGTATTATTTCTACCCTTTTTTCTGTTTTGCTTTTTTTCTCTAAATAAAAAAAATTATACTGATTTTGGAGGCATTACTTTTAAACTGAAACAACATGTAACTATATGAAAATGACATGCTGAGTTTTAGGCAGAGTAATTTATTTACCCAAGGATATGGGGAAATTGTATAAATGTATATTTCCATGAATCCATAATCACTATTTTTTTAAAAATTACTATTTTGAGCACATACTACTTTCAGTAGCCCAGTGAAATTTTTTTCACAAGTGTAACATTTATTAAGTGAAAGAAATATTTTTAAAAAGCAAAACTAAACTATAGTGTTTCAGGTTATAACTTGGATAATAAAACTATAATGGAAACCAAGCAAGAGAATACCATAAAAGTGAGCATAGTGGTTAATTTTAGAATTGATGTGGGACATGCACCAAACTTCTGAGGTAATTGGCAAAATTCTGCTTTTTA
Organism: Dolichotis patagonum; assembly: GCA_004027295.1. Taxonomy (NCBI): domain Eukaryota; kingdom Metazoa; phylum Chordata; class Mammalia; order Rodentia; family Caviidae; genus Dolichotis; species Dolichotis patagonum. The sequence goes on from PVJX010008772.1 coordinate 23,150, forward strand.
ATTTAGTATACTTTTACAATACGTAATGATTACATTTGTCTTGGGGATTTAGTACACACACACACACACATATATATCTATCTATATATATATATATATATATATATATCTTTTTTTTTGTTTTTTTGCTAATGGGGCTTGAACTCACAACCTTGAGTTTGCCAGGCAAACACTGTACCACTGAGCTATATACCTGACCTTATCCTTCTTAATCATACACATCACTTCATCATTACATAAATGTATTGCTTCTTTATCATTTTTTCCCTTCCTCTCCTCATCCTCCTGTCTCTCCTGTTCCCAGATCCCCTTCCAATCTCCACAGTCTACCTTCCTGGTTTCTGCCATTTTTTGGGGGGCGGTACCGGGGTCAAACTCACAACCTTGCACTTGTTAGGCAGGTGCTTATGCCACTGAGCTAAATCCCCGGCCCTGCCATCTTTTATAGTATTTTGATACTCAAATTATCTATATTTTGAGATTCTCATTATTGTATATCTATTGTTTATATCAAGATATCCCCTAAAACCTCATGTACTCATAGGTGGAGCTTCAGGGAGGTGATTGGATTATGCAGGCTTGATACTTGCTAGTGGATTTGCCCATTGATGAGTTCATAGCTAAATATGATTTGAAAGGTGAAGCCTGGTTGGAGAAGGTGGGTTACTGGGGAAGGAGAAGGATCTATCTTCTGCCCCCATCCCTCGATCCCTATCTCTGCATCTGACTGCCATGACATGAGCTTTCTCCTCTGTCATGCCCCTCTACCATGCTATCTCATTTGGTACCCATGAACTATAGGCTGAAACCTCTACAAACTGAGCCAAAATAAAAGCTGTGACAGGTATTGTATCTTAGTGGTGAGAAAGTAACTAAGACACATAAAAAACCATGAGATATTTAGCCTTCTATGACTGATTTGTTTTGCTTAGCACTATGGTAACAAGGTATATCCATTTTCCTATAAATGACTCAAATATATATGTGTGTGTGTGTGTGTGTGTGTGTGTATCCCACATTTTCTTTATCCATTCATCTATTTATGGGTTTATAGGACACTTCCAAGATTTAACTATGAGTTATGCCATATATGTATCACTGTAACATGATGTGTTCAACTTTTTGGAGAAGATACTCAGAACAGGTATAGCTGGGTCAAATGGAATTTCTAATTTTAGGTTTTCTGAATTCCATAGTGATTGTTAGTTTATATTTCCACTAACAATGTAGAAGGACTCGTTTTTCCCCACATCCCCACCAGCATTTGTTATTGGTTGATTTCTTGATAATAGCTATTCTTTCTGGAGATTCTCATTTCTTTGATGGATGGAATGGAATCCACCACTGAGATGGAATCTCAAAGTTGTTTTAATTGGCATTTCTCTAATAACCAGTGATACGGAAATGTTTTTCGTGTGTTTATTGAGCATTTGTACTTCTTCTTCTGATATATCTATTTCAGTTCCCATTCTTTGGTTGTGTGTTTTATTTTGGGGAGTGCTAGCTTCTTTTCAGTTTATATATTCTAGATATTAGTCCTCTGTCCAAGAAGTAACTGGCAAAAATTTTTTTTCTCATTCTGAAGCCTGTCTCATTCTACTGATTGTTTCCTTTTCTGTGAAGAAGCTTTTAAATTTGATACAATTCTATTTGTTGATTCTTAATACTATTTCTTGTGCAATGGGATTCCATTCACAAAATCCTTACCTGTGTCTATATCTTCAAGAGTAGTACCAATTTTATCTTCCAGCAGATTCAGTGTTTCTATTTTAGTATATAGGTCTTTGATCCATTTTGACTTAAATATAGGGTGAGACCAGTTTTCCCAGAAACATTTGTTAAAGATGCTGTCTTTTATCCTGTATATGTTTTTGGCCATTTTTTTTGAAGATTAGATGAGGTTGTTTCTGCATACTCATTTCTTATCTGTTGATTCACATGTCTGTTTTTGTGTCAGTACCATGCTGTTTATACCACTATAGCTTTGTAATGTAACTTGAAATCAGGATTGTGATGCCTGTTGCTTTGCTCTTGTTGTTCAGGATTGCTTTGTAATCCTGGGTCTCTTTTGGTACCATATAGTTTTTAAGATTTTTTTTAGTTCCATGAATAATGCTGTTGATATTTTGATTGGAATTGAATTAAATTTATATCATTTTAGGTAAATGGCCATTTAGACAGTATCTAGGAATGGGGATGTCTTTCCATTTTCTGATGTCTTCTTTAATTTCTTTTTTCAGAGTATTGTAGTTTTCATTATAGAGGTCTTTCACTTGGTTAGATTAATCCCTAGATATTTAATTTTTTTTGAAGTTACCATGAATGGAATTGTTTTACTCCTCTTTCTTTCTCATTGGGTTCTTTGTTGGTATACAGCAATGGTATTGATTTTTGTATATTGATTTTATATCATGCTACTTTGCTGAGTTATTCTAATAAATAGTTTATTTGGAGGTCTTCTATGTAAAGGATCATGTCATCTGCAAAAAGGGAAGGAAAATTTTAAAAATCAAATTATAATATGTATACATATCAATTCCCCACAATGAATATATATATTTATAATTTATCATAAACATGTTAATTAAAAAATTTTAAAAGAATAGTTTGAGCTCTTTCTTTCCTATATATGTATTCCTTTTATTTCATCCTCTTGTCTGATTATTCTGACTAAAGTTTTGAGTACAATATTGAAAAGGAATGGTTAGGGACCTCTGTCTTGTTCCTAATTTTAGAGGAAATGCTTTCAAATTTCCCCATTTAGTATGGTGTTGGCAATGAGTTTGCCATATATGGCTTTTATCAGTTTGAGGTAAGTTCCCTTTATACCTGTTTTCATCTAAGTAGTATCTAGAAGGGTGTGTACTCTAAGATATCTTCTATATTTTTTCTGTCTTCTATACTTTTAATTAAAATGGTTAAAAATAGTCATATCAGCTATTCTAATACAAATTATTCTTATAGAAATGTCTCTATTTTCATTTCACACTCCTTGATAATTTCTTTATGGATTTAGTCTATGGAAATATGTAAGTTCTTACAAGCTTAAAGGGTCAGCTTAATGTTTTTATCATCTCTTATAATCAAAGGCCTAAAAACAAAGAAAAACAGGACTGTTTTTCCCCACAAGCAAAGACATTTTCAAAAGCATTATTGTTCACTTTTGATGAAACCATGGAAGAATTAGTTCTTAATGCCCTGTGAGCAGATACTTGAATGAGTACATCCTTCTTAGAAAGCCATTTTGTGATCCATAACAAGAACCTAAAAATGTTTATACTCCTTTATCTGGCAAACTCAATTTTGGGAAATTATTGTTAAAGAAATGATCAGATGGATACAGAAAGATACATGCAGCATTTATTAATAGTGAAATTATGGAAATAACGTAAATGTTTTAACTTTAGGGAAATAGTACAGTCACATGATTAAATATTATGTTGCCATCAATATGGAAGCTTTTGAATATATGGGTATAGAACAGTGATAATGATGTCAAGAGCCAACATTTATTGATCACTTCTGAGACCTCTTTACATGAATTCTCTTATCCTTGAATAATATTTTGAGCTGAAAACTCTGATTATTTTCATGTTGCATATAAGGACATGCTGGGAGGTTCAGTAACTTCCCTGAGATTATACTGTAAATAAGCAATAGCGCTAGGGCTGAATACTCTAAATTTATATATAGCCTGTTAAGCTCAGTAATGTTTAAATGATAGGATTATAGTGATTTTTATGTGTTACTCTATATTTTCCTTTATGCTCTTAATTTTATTCAATAGCCACTTGGTAGTTTCATAGTAAAAAATGATAGCTCCTCCCACATGTTCCTGGTGCACAGAGATGCAACGACTTCCAGAGGAAGTAGGCAGGGATGAGGGGAAGGCCAAGGGTCTTGATGCAGGAAATACAAAATAGTTTCCTTGGGCTTGGCTTCCCCTGCACTATGCAGAATTCCATTTTCCCCTGAGAATCTGCCTCCTAACTACAAACTGGAAAAGCACTGTCTTTGCTTTGGCTTCTTTGCTTCTGAGAAAGAATCTTGCTAGTAAAGGAATGGCAAGTAAGGCAGAGGCAAAAAGGCCAGGACTATCTGCTTTCTGAATTTTCTACTTTAATTCTTGGGTTTCACCTGTCTGCCTCAGCCACATGTTATGCAGCAGTTCTGACTTGGTACCTCTTGAGTGCCTCTCTACCACCTCTGCTGACAGACCAGGAGTGAGGTAGCCCCCTTTTGGCTTTGCACGGGCAGCCACTGAGGTTAGTCCAGGAGAATTCATGGCTCCCCATGGGTGCACATGGCTTTGTACTAATCCAGAGGTGTATCAGCTACTCCACTTGCCGTCTGCACATAACCAGTCTTCTTCCCAATTTGGATTGTTTTAGGAAAGATGAGACAAGGAAATGCAGTACCCTCCCCCTACCTTACTAAGAGTAAATCAATGTATGATAGAAAGACACACAGAGAGTTTGGCTGAAGGTGAACTCAGAGACCTGGGAGTAAAATGTAGCTATTCTGCTTCCTAGCCCTGCCTGTGCTATCTATATTTAGCAAATCTCCATAAGCCTTGCCCACTTTGTTTAAAAGCCAAAGCAGGCACAGTTTGCTCATAAATATTCCTGTTTGTCAGCTCATGCTAACCAACCAGTCAGATGGTCATTTTAAAATCTTGCATCCCTCTTGTACTCAGCTCCTGGGGCCTGCAGGGAATACACAACAGGGGATCAGCAGCCTGAGTTTTCCCCAAAGCCAAGTGACCTCAGCCCAATGCCCTGAAATTAGAGGCGTGTCTCTTACTGTTCCATCTTGGCAGGGCTCAGTGAGTGACTCCCTCTCAAACCCTCTGTTCCTGATCACAGTTCTTTGAGTGTGTTGACCTACTTTTTCTCCTTTAGAAGAAAAACAGAGACCAACAAATGTCTCCAGCAAGACTTGTTTTCAGGAGCTTTGACTTTGTATCTGACCCTTTATCCTTCCCTTGTTCCACTGTCATTAAACTACAACTCCTTCAAGCATGACTGAAACAGAACTGCCTGATGTTTGCTGTCCCCATTTTGTAACTGTTTTCAGAATGAGTGTGGCCCATACATCACAGGAATGGGGCAGAGTTATCCCCAGCCTTCCTTTCTGTATTACATCTCATTGCTCAGTGGCCCAAGGTAGACTCAGGTTGCTTCTCTATGAGAATCTTTTGGGAATCAACAGGGTATCTCTGATTTGGGCCACAGTTTACCATGTGATTGGCAGCATTGTGGGCTCAGAAACACTCAGCTTGAGACACCTGATTTAATACACACTTTTGATACGGACTTCTAAGAAGAGTCTTAAGTGGTTCAGATCTTTGCTGCCATGACAGGTAGAGTGCCTCTTTGCAGTATGTGTCCAGGTGACTCAAATACCTGTATTAAGAATTCCCAGGACAAATTGATTATTTTAGTCTGTCACCTGGTCAACATACTGTTGCCTGCTTCATTTAGTCATCAGATGGAATCAGTTTGGAAAGTATATGTCAGTCTGAGAAAAATTCATTAGGTGAAAAAACTTTCTGGAGTTCAGAGGTCAGGTGCAGATATTATAGTCCTTTTGGATTATATGCTTGTTTCAATAACCGGTTATATTAGATCGCCATACCCATGGATAAGTGACTGTCTTTTGTATCTTTTGTGCTTGGGAGCTTTGTGTCTTTCTGCCCTACTCTTCCCTGTGTGGAGCAAATTATAACCAGCCTGCCTTCTAGAATCCTATAAAATTTCACTTACATTGGAAATGCTAATGTGAACTCTTAAAAGGTTCCAGGTTCTTTTCACCAGCTCCAGAATCCTATTGGAATTGCAGTGACCACAAAAAGCTGTACCTCAGCAGCCACCTGCTTTCAAGGCATGTGAGTTAGGATCAGGGTGAACTCAGCCTCTGGAGAGCTGAGCAAGGAGGTTGTGAGACAGGGTATGACTGCAGCCAACAGTAAGGGATCTCTATTTTTGTGGGACTTTTGTGCCTGTGACTGTAAAGTTTTTGTCCAGCCCATCATCTGGCTTGGAGGCAGGTTAAGCATGAGTGATAGTGGGACCTCTGCATTCACAGAGCTGGAGGTGGGGGCACCTGGGATGAATTGCAAGGAGCAACAAAATTGAGGACAAGAGTAGGGGAATAGAAACAATGACATTGTTGAAACAGTGAGTGCTGAAGGCAACAAGGATGAAAGTTATCACCTTGTGTGTGCCTCAAAGTTTCCTTGGGCCCCTGAAGTGAAAAGGGCCAGGCTGGCAGAGTAGGGAGGAGGGTGCAGCACCTGTCTTAAGGTACGTGCTTTCATGCAACAAAGTTCTGTAAGACTTCCCATGATGGTGGAAATGTTCTGTGCTCTCTATTATGATAGTCACCAGCCAACTGTGGCCCTTCAGCTCTTGAAATGCATTTAAATTTACCTAGTTACATGTCACTATTATAGGTAGGGTATTACCAGGTATAGCTCTAGAGTCATAGTTGATACTGGTAAAGTGAAGGTAGTCCTCCACAGTAGTTTAAAGCATAGATTTGAGGAAGCTCTGGCACAAATTCTATTTTCACATTTACTAATTCTGAAACCTTGGACAAGGTACCTAATCTCTATGACATAATTTTTTCCCTCTAAGAAATGGAGATCAGAATAATGCCTATATTAAAGAAGATTGTTGGAAGGATTCAGTTAAATGATCCATGTAAAACTCTTTAACAATGTGTCTGCTTTCATTAAGCTTATGTACTAGTGGTGGCAAGAGAAAGATACATGAGCATGTAAACACAAAAAAAAGTTATAGACAATAAAGATGGAAGTATGCATAGGGAATTGAGGAGACATCAAGACACATGCTAGAAGGCTATTGTAGTAAGCCGGGAACAAGATAATGATAGTCATAAGTAAATGATGATGATCATCAGGTAATGATGAGATAAACTAAATCTCAAAGGCAGTGAACAGTAAAAAAATGCTCCCAATGATTTGATATTATTCAGCCTACTGATGAATAGGTGATAGAGAATACAGAAGGAGGACCAGTTTTGGAGAGAAAGTTCATAGCATCATTTTGAAACATGTTAGGCTTATGTACAGCAGGTTGAAAGGTTAGGACCCTGTGTTAGGTCCCCTTCTTATTCTCTACCTTCATCTTAACTCATCTGTTCCTAGAGCTCCAAATGCCTTTAATTCCCAAAGTTCCATCTCTGGCCCTGATCACCTCACTGAGGACCGAATAAGATATAGCCCATGCTGAAATTCCTGAACTTATACTACAGTCCTTGCTCACCATGCTCCTGGCTGTAAATCGGTCTCTGCAGGATCTTTGTACTCTGCCGCAAATGTTCTTTTCTCACCTTCTTTCTCATCATCTAGATCTCAGTTCCAGAGTCAGTTCCTCAGAGAGGCTTTGCTTGGTCATCCTAACAAAGTAGCCCCTGCCTTAACCAGTGTCCCATCATGTCACTCTGTTTTATTTTCTCCCTGCCATTTAATATTATCTAAAATAGTCAGTTTCAATAATCAGATTACTTACTTATTACATATCTTCCCCACCAAGAGAATGTAGGCTCCCTGCGATTGGTGACCTCATTTGCCTTGTTTCTGCTGAGGGTCTAGCCTCTAGCATAGAACCTAGAAGGTGCTCTACAGGTGTTGAATGAGTGAATTAAGATATGAATGGAAATTGTTGAAGCCATGGTATGATGGTATGATTATTTCAAGGAAAGCCTAAAGAGTGACATGTGGCTACTAAAGGAATGAGCAAAGAAAGGAATGCCTACAAAGTGACTTGGAGGAACAAGCATAGTGGTAGGAGGAGAAACCGGAAAGTGTGGTGTTACAGAAGGCAATCCCATTTCCCTTTCTAGAAGTAACCAGTGCTAACAGATGGGTGGCTTTCCGTCCAAATCATGCTCTATATATTTACATATATTCACAAATGTTTATATTACATGCATATGTAGTTTTGGTTTTTACATAAATGAGCTCACAGTACATATATTATTCTATCACTTGCTTTCGAAAGTTACTATTGAGCTATAATTTACATGCCATAAATTCTCACATTAAAATGTACAATTCAGGGATTTTTTAGTATATTTGTGGATGTATGCAAATATCACCATAGTCAAGTTTTAGAACATTTTCATCACCTCAAAAAAAATTTTTTTAGCTATCACTATCATGCTCCCACCCTACCCCCAATAAGAAACTACTACTCTGCTCTCTGTCTCTACAGATATCCCTATTCTAGACTTTTATACAAATGGGAACATGTGACCTATGTGATCTTTTGTGACTGGGCACAATGCTATCAAGATTCATCTATGTTGTAGCATGAGCCATAATTTCATTTTTATTGCTGAAAAATGTTGTTGTATTTATATACCACATTTGGTGTACGCATTCATCAGTTAGTGGGCAATTGGGTTGTTTATACTTTGGGATAATTATGAATAATGTTACTCTAAGCATTCATGTTCAGGCTTCCATATGGACATATATTTTCATGTTTCTTGGATATATAGGAATGGGATTACTAGGTCATGTGATAGTTATCTATTTAACATTTTTAGGAGCTTCTGGGATTACAGGCATGTGTTCCTACACCTGTCTTAGCATTGCAGATCTTGATGAATACATTTGTATTCACTTTGTCTGTACATTTTTAATGATAGAGACCTTCTTTGTCCAATACAGTAGCCACTAGCTATATGTGACTTTTTAAATTTAAATTATGAATAAATGAAATTAAAAATTTAGTTTACCCATTGTACTATCTGCATGTCAAATACTCAGTAGTCACATGTTTAGTGGCTACTATATTGGGAAGTACAGATACAGAACATTTCCATCATCACAGCAGTTATAATGGACAGCAGTGATACAGACATTGAGCTAGACTGAGACACCCTCTTCTCAGACTTCATGTTTTCAGACTAGTTTCATGTTCTTAGCATCTTTACACAACAGTCTTGATCCTCCAAGTACTGCACAACACTCCTTGACCTCTAACCTCTGATGGTCACTTGCCCTCTGTCAGAATCTTTATTTCCTATTGCTGCTATAATAAATCACCACAAACCTAGTGGCTGAAAAGAACACAAATATATTATCACAATCTGAAACTAGTGATTTTCCAGCTTTCTATAGACTGCTTGTTTCTTTAGCTCAAAGCTCCTCTTTCCATTCTCCAAGGTAGGAGCATAGCATCTTTTAATTTCTCTCTGACTCCTTGTCTTCTGCTTCCATAGTCACGTAGTATTTCTTGAGTCTGACCTTCCTGCCTCTCTCTCTTTTTTTTATTTAAAGAGGAAAAAAAAACAGAATAAAGGGTAGCAACAATACAGAATTCCAAGGAAAAAAGGAAAAGAATAACAACAAAAAAAAACCTAAGAAATTATTACTTGACAAATTACATACTGACTTCTTGGAAATAGTTGTTCAAATTACAAAGTTAAAACATGTAAAGTAGACATTCAAACAGTGAGACTGTTAACAGTTCTGCTTCACGATGTGATAAAAACAGCAATATGGTCATCCAACTTACCCACTCAAATATACATGCAATTATATCAAAAGGGTAAAATTAAACACAACAAAACAGAACAAAGCAGATCACAAGAAAGCAATGTAAGAGACATAAATTTCAAAACTAGACAATTGGAGATATTCACTCTCTATCATATTGAGTCTTGTTTTCTTCCAAATAGTTGTCTATATTGTCACATACAGGGAATTCACATGAAACAACATAGTATGAAATTGATCTGAGCAGGACAAGGAGGGCATTTCAGGTCTTCAAGACCAGACAATGGGGAAACTGACAATGGCTGTCATAGTGTCTCTCATTCTCCTCAAAACAGCTATCCATACCTTCATGTGTGTTGAACTTAAACAAGACAAAGCAAGCTAAAATCACTTTGAACAAAAAGTGATAGTTTTGCTGGATTTCACATCATGACATTATGGAATCAGCACTGGGTACTGTAGTGTCTCTTTTTCTTCAAAGTAGTTGTTCATTTCAACATGTGTTATATAGTTGGTTCTTGTAAACTGTTTATAAGCTCTACACATGCATGAGTCTCTAAATGTGTATCTATCATTTCTGTATTAGAGGGAAAAACAAAACAAAGCAAGATAAAACAAAGCAATTCTTAGAAAAGCATGAAGCAAAAAAGTCATATATAACCGCAATACAAGGTGATCTACAATGGTTACCATGATGTCTCTGCAGTGTATAACAACATTAATAAAAACGAAACATTGGAGACATTATAAGACTTCAAAAGCAAGTAATAATCAAACCAGAGTGGGTATCTTAGTGAATCTTGTCATCTTCAGTGTAGTTGCCTATACTCTTAGACTTGATGCTATCAATCATAACAGATTTAAATAAAATCAGTCAATACAAAGTAGCAATCTAACAACCCAGATTCAAATAAGATCAGTCGTAATAAGACAGTATAAATTATAAAGTGCTTCAGATTAAATTGGTAGGAAAATTAGGGATCATTACCATATTATGTCCTCTTATTTTTGGGATAGCTGACCATGTCCTCAAGTCTAGCATAAGTAGAAAAACTGGAACAGCATGTAATCCATCCAAGCAGAGTGATGAGAATAATGTAAATTTTAAATCTTGTTACCCAATTAACAATATCCTCTGCCTCCCTTTTTTAGACAATTTCTCCCCTTTCACTCCCATAGGGTGCACTGCTTGTTTTGGGTCCCACTGCCTCCCTATATAGAGCATCTCAATGGACCCTATCTCCTGATCTATGCTGCCTGTGTTTCTCTCTGTTAATATTTCAAAGCCATCTATACTAGAGAGTACAGCCAATCTTCTCTGCCTTATTTCTGCTATTCTGTTTTTCTGCCATTGGTTGTCTATTTTTCTGTTCCACTCCACTGTCTGCCCCATTCACTGAGGCCTCTCTGCCACTGTTCCTGAAATGCTTGTATTCTTGTTCTCTCTCTCTAAAATGTCCTTCAGTATTTTTTGTAGGGTTGGATTGGTGGTCAAAGATTCTCCCAGTTCCTCTTTGTCGTTGTCTTGGTTACTTTTACTAGTCCACAATGGCTGAGACAAAATACCTGATGCCCAAAGTTGGGGAAGGAAAGGTTTATTTCTTACAGTTTTTAGAGGTTTCAGTCCATACTTAGTTGGCTCCAAGGCAGGGTGGCATGGCAGGGCCGCAGTTCATGGCAGCTGCAAACAGCAAGCGGAAACTGGCAAGAGATAGAGACACACCTTCTTCCTGCCATTACATCACATCCTGGCTCCACCCACTAGGAGGGTGCAGCACTAGACAATGAACCAATCACAAATGCATAATGCAAAGGCATGTGGCTTAGGGGCCACTGACATAAACCATGACAGTCATGGAAGCATCTTGTTTCTCCATTAATTTCTAGAGAGAGTTTTGCAGGATACATCAATCTGGGCTGGAGGTTGTTCTCCTTCAGGGCTTGAATTACTTCACTCCAAGCTCTTCTTGACCTGATGGTCTGTGTTGAGCAGTCTGCCATGATTTTGATGGGTTTTCCTTTATAGGTGATCTGTTTCTTTTCTCTGATGGCTTTTAATATTCTGTTCTTATATTGAATTTCTGGGATCTTGATTATTATGTGTCTGGGTGTAGCTCTCTTTTGGTTGTAGGTGGCTGGAGTTCTGTATGCTTCATACCTCTGCATATCATTTCTTTTTTCTATGCTTGGGAAATTTTCCTTAATAATTTCTGAATAGCCTTTGTAATTCCTCTGTTTTGACTCCTGCTTCTTCATTCACATAGTTTATTCTTGTTATAGATCCTCTTGTCGTCTTTCAGTCTTTGTATCTTTACTGCCTGCTCCCTTGTTATTTTTAAGAGATCTTAGATCCCTTTCATGATCACACATTGCAAGCCTGTGTTCAATTTTTGATAGTCTATCTTTGGTTTCTTTCAAGCAGTTTGGCCAGCTTTCTGTGGAGTCTTTAGTTTCCTGATAATCTCTTTGAATCTGCTTCATGAATTCTAGGTTTTTTTTTTGTATTCTTCATTAAATTTTTCTCTCCTTTTGTGTTCCTCCATTCTTCTGTCTGTGTCTTCTTGAGAGGTACCCAGCCTTTCTTTTATTAATCTACTTATCTCTTGTTCAATTTGAATTAATATTTCAGTTTTGGTCCCGCTTACAAGGTCCTGAAGATATCTCTTTATGTCTGCTACCGCTGTGTTTTATGTTGCATGTTTGCTGCCCTCAATCTCTTTTGTATTTACCTCTCCTGGATCAATGTTCTCAGGGTTGGGGGCTGGGGAGTTTTTCTTATTTCTCCCTTTTGTCATGTTTTTGGTTCCTTCCATGCAAGTGTACAGTGTAATTCCCAGCCCCTTTTCTTGTTGGTTAAGGCTCCTCTAGAGGGCACAGGCTAGGAGCTTTGGCCCTCTTCAGTCGACTATCAGAGATTAAAGTTTATGCATGGGCAGTGTGCGCTGTCTCCTCCCCTCTGGGCCAGTCAACCTTTGCAGGCCTTCACTGTGCCAGTGTGTGCTGAGCTCAGGGAATTAATTAGTAGTGACTCACTGGGTCCCGGCCAAGGGCATGGCCCAGTCCAAGCAGAATCCACCAATCCGCTCAGTGAGGGGAGCAACCAACTGAAGCCACTTCCTTATGGAGTTAGGGCTCTCCTGCCCAAATCCAACATGTAGTCCAGTCAGTTGTCCCTTTCCCATGGGAGGGTCTTATTCCCATCATTCACCGCATGTTGATGCCGGTCTCTGAGAACTGCTGGGCTTCCTGACCTCCGACTTCAGCGCGGCTGCAGTGCGAATTCATGGTGCCTCTGGGTGGGTTGTGTGCAGGGCCGGGTCTGGGTGAGCTGCACGCAGGGCTGTTCAGCTCCATGCTCTGGTGTCTCAAGCCAGTTGCTTCAGCGCAGATCGGTTGGTCAGGTCTCCAGCAGGAATTCAGGTGGCTCGAGGAGGGCACCGTGCTCGCTGATCTTAGCTTCTCTAATGGTAGTCCCAGCACCTCATATTCAAGCGATTTTTTGTACTTTAGTTTCTTCCTGGGTTGTGAGAGTCCATCTCTCTCTGTTTGGGTCTCTCCAGGGTGTTGTATTCTGGCATTTGAGCTGTCTCTCTCAGAGAGGGTCCCTCTCCTGCTACCTACTAGTCCGCCATCTTTTTCGATCTCTCCCCTGCCTCTCTCTTATAATGGCTCTATAATTAGAGTAGGCCCCCTTGGGTAATCCAGGGGAATCTCATTTTAATATCCTTAATTTAATCACACTTGTAAAATTCATGTAAATTAGCATCCTAAGGATTACGATATGGGCGTCATAGGGTAATATTTTCAAACTGCCATAGGCAGTCTTCTCCAGTGCCATCTCATTTTCTTTGAAGATCAGTCCTACACATAGTATGTAATACACTGATATCTCAAGATTTCATACAAAAGGAGGAGAATATCTTAGAATCATTTTATCTATCTCTAGCATGTCTGGAATTATTAAAATTTGATTTATTCTTATTGCTCAAAATATGATCATTCTGTGAATAGTGGTATAGAAATATCTTATAGGTAAGACAGATGCTCAGCTAACTCAGTGCCCTATCAGTGTTTGCCCATTGTAAAATAGCTATTTCAGGGGTGATTTCTACCAACATTTCTTCTCAAACACACACCACACACACACACACACACACACATACACACACACTCACTCACACCTTTGTGAGTGAGGGATTTGATATATTAACCAAACCAAATCCCCTCTGCCCAAGAAAGGGTGATAATGTGAAATCCTGTGTCATTCCTAGAAGAGGAGCAGCAGAAACCAAAACAAAGTTAGTCCTCTCTTCTAATCCAGTTAAAGGTAGCGTGCTCATTTTTCCCTGCTTTTCCTGCCTAAGTACTATAACTATAAATCTAGTTAATAATGCAAGGGAGAATTCTAAAAGAGAATTCTGAAAGTTCTAAAGGATAGGGCAGAATGATTAGGAACCCCAAGATTAGAGGAACACTAGAGTAACAGGGTTCCTTACTCTCCTCTGCTCAAAAGATGGAGGCTTCCCAGGCCCAGCATTTCCCAGCCTCCAACCTAGCAACAGATCGTAGCTCAGGGAGGTTCCTTTCTCCTCTGGATTGAATGGGAGTCCTGCCAACAATACCAGGTAAAACTGGCTGCTCCAGAAAAGTGGATCTAGCTGGAAACCCCACTGATAATAAGCAGCTAAAAAAAGTGCTGTCCTATGCTACCTTTGCCAGAGACTCCCTTACCCCAACTAAAGATACTGTACATCCAGGGGCACCATCAAGGGAAGGTCTCACCTCAACAAGTAAACTAACTCAGGCAACCTTTTGGTACCCGTGGTCTTCAGGATCCCTTCTCCCATTGAGAAATACTGTACCAGAAGGATAGATATTGCTGGCAGGGAGAATCCCACTAGAACAAGCAGACATAAGAAAAATCCCTTGTTCCCACAGAACAGAACCTCCCCCCCACCCACCTCCACTTCCCCAGGCAACCTCATCGGGGGAAGGCCCTGTTTTGGACCATTGGACCCATCAACATCACATTCATCAAGCAATTCAAAATAGTGCCACAGAGCCTCTGAAGTGTCACTTGTCACTGGAATCACAGCCTATAGAAGCAGGCTAGGAACTGTGTGCTAAACCTAAACAGTGACTATCTGCTAAAATGAGATTTAAATAGGGATCAGAATCTCCTGACATAATAGTCAAAACATCCAAATTACAATGAAAAATCATGCTAAGATAATCAACTGATACCAACACTAAGGTGAGTCAGATGTTAGAATTATCTGGCAGGGTTTTTACTGTAGCTATCACAAAAATTCTTTAATAAGTAATCACACTGCCTGTTGAAACAAATAAAAAATCTCAACAAGGAAATAGAAGTTATAAAAAAGAATCAAATACACCACCTGGCATCTACATGGTCAGGGAGAGATGGCAGATAGGTGTGTTGCTCTGTGATGGAAGTTTGAGCTGAATTATTTTATCACAAGGTGCTTTTATGTTGCTAGAGGACACAGAACTTAACATTGATGGAATGAGTGGTTTTTGAAGGGATAAGTAATATTTCCTGAGGAGTCAGTAGTTGAGAGATATGCTTTTAAGTGTCATGCATCCTTATGACTACATCTGATCCACCTTCCTCTGGGCATAGGAATTAGTTTAAATCCAGGGATGGAGACTAGTCAAATACAAATAAGAACAACCTAACAAAAATCTTTCCTTATAGTCAGTGCTTGGCGTATGCTCCTTTTGTGAGTGTGCATTCATGGAATCCTCACCAAAGCCCTCTGGAGAGGGTGGTTTTGAGAACTCAGGTTTAATTGAATTAAAGTTCCTTGTGTCTGGACTGCCAGCAGACATCTGTGGGTGGCTACCACCCTGTAAGACCCTGTGCTAGAAGTGAGTGTAAGTGATAACCATGATGGCATCCTTTATAGACACACCTGACTAGAACTCACACAGGAAGGCACAAGCGTGATGGAAGGATAGAATGACGGGAGGATCCTAAAAAATGAGTGGTCACATTGTGGGGGTGTTCGGGAAGACCTCCCTTTGAAGGGGTGATACTATTTTAGATCTCAAAAACTCCCAAAATTCTCACGTGTGTAGAAGGTGATGGGATCATGGGGGTGCTATACTCATCAGTGGGTTACTGCATTGATGAGTTCATAGCTGAATGTGCTGTTAGGAGTTGAGGCCAGGTTGAAGATGGGTCACTGGAGGTGTGACCTGGAAAGGTGTGTTATTCTCCATGTCTTCCCTTCTCTATTTCTTAGCTGCCATTCATTGGGTACCTTTTTCTCTGCATCTGCCTTGGCCATCTTGTTTCTGCCTTGGAGCCAACCAACTAAGGACTGAAACCATAAGTCAAGATAAACCTCTCCTCTTTTAAGTTGTGGATGTTGAGTGTTTTGTTCCAGTGATGGAAAGGTGTCTAGCACATAGAGTATTTGAGCTGAGCTTCTGGATGCTGGTGAGTGTATGTCTTTAGCTCTAGAGAGACCTGCATTCCAGTTCCATCTTCTTGGCTTCCTAGCTATGAGAAGGAATAACTTTACCTGTGCAGGCCTCAGTTTCTTCATCTGCAAAATGGATTTAATCATTGATATATTTTTTGTGAAGTTGTTGTAAGGATGAAATGAAAAGATGCTCTGAGTAGCCAGCGGCAGGGCTCGAATGTATCATTTTATTTGAAAGTCTCTTCTGACATTCTTTCCTTCAGCGTCGCTTGATCTCTTTTTTTCTCCAAAATGACAATTAGAAATTTTATACCTAAATATCATATTTACAAAATGGGGATTTCAGAGCTGAAAAACAGTAATAGAACATTTTAAAAAATTGCTGGACAAGATGAATAATAGACAAACATGTTCCGTTTTACCTTTCTAGACAACATTGTTCTGCAAGGTCTACCAAGTACTACGGCAAGAAAAAGATTTCTAGCACAGTAAGACAAGAAAAAGAAAATTCTATATAGATTATAAAAAATCAAGTGAAACTATCTATTCTTAGAGTTGATCATTCACAAGGAAGATCCCAGTGAATCTTAAAAAAATAAATCTCTAAGAACTAAGAATTGAACTCAGTAAGACTACATGGTACAAGTTCAACACAAAAAACCTGTCACATTTCTTTATATGAATAATGTGGAAATAGAAACAACACAATATCATTCAGAATTGATCCAAACAAAATTAAATACCTAGGCACAGACTTAACAAAACACACAGGATCTATATACTGAAAATCACAAAACACTGACAAAATAATTATAAGGCCTTAATAATTAGATTTAACTGTGTTGATGTATTAGAAGACTCAACATCATATTCTCTCCAAACTATTGTATAGATTAATAAAAGTCCCTATGAAAATCTTAGCAAGGGTTTTTGTAGACATAGCTAAGTTTATTCTAAAATTTACATGGAAAGGCAAAGAATCTAAGGTAGCTAAGTAATTTTGATAAAGAATAATGTGGGATGAATCCCAACATTAAGACTTACTATATAACTATAATAATCAAGACAATATGGCAATAACAATGGATAGACCACATAAATCAGTGGAAAGGAGTAAAGAACACAACAATCAACCCACACAAAATTTCTCACTGGTTTTTGGGAAACATTTAAAAGCATTTCAATGATAGAAGGATAACCATTTTCAACAGTGTGGGAACCATTGGTATCCATAAGTAAAAAAAAAGTCAACTTTGATGCTCCAGCTTATACAGAGCTAACTCAAAATGTATCAGAGACTTAAATATAAAGCATGAAACTTGGCAAAATATTAAAAGATTGTATCTTAATGATTTAGGATCCACAAAGAGTTCTTAGGCTTGATGCCATAAGCATGATCCATAATTTAGCTCAGTGGCATAAGCGCCTGCCTTGCAAGCAAGTGGTCATGAGTTCGATCCCTGGTACCAGAAAAAAAATATGACCATCAAAATTTAAGAATATTTCTTTATGAGATCCTATTAAGATGATGAAAATATAAGCTTCAGGCTGGGAGAATATTTGTAAACCATATATCCAACAAAAGACTTACCCAGAATATATAAAAAGACACTTAAAGCTTAAAGAATCCAATTAGAAAATGGCCAAAAACTGTGAACAGACATTTCGTCAAAGAGGATGTAAAGATGTACAGATGGCAAACAGTACATGAAAGATGAGCAACAACATTAGTTATCAAGGAAATGCAAATGAAAACTACTTTGGGTATTACATGCCTATCCAAATGGCTAAAATAAAAAATAATGGCAGGGGCTGGGGTTTTAGCTCAGTGGAATAAGTGCCTGCCTGGCAAGCATGAGGTTGTGAGTTCAATCCCCAGTTCCAAAAAAAAAAAAAAATGGCAGTACCAAGTGTTGGTAACAATGCAGAGAAACCAATTCATTCATACATTGTTGGTATTCTTAAACAGATTAATTAATAGTTAACTAAAATGTATACTTATGCCATGGAGTGCTATGCAGTAATGTAAAAAATATGGGGTATTGGTTCATCTTAACCAAATCTCCTAGGAATTTTACTATATGAAAAAAATAGACAATCTTAAAAGACACATACCATAAAGACTTTTGAAATGAAAGAGACAGAAAACATTAGTGGGTGAGGAAGTGATTAGGAAATAGGGACTAGGCTGGGGATTTAGCTCAGCAGCATAAGCACTTGCCGTGCAAGTGCATGGTCGTGAGTTCGATCTCCGGTACTGATTAAAAAAAAAAGGAATAGGGAAGTTAGGAGGTTGGGCATGGGTACAAAAGGTAGCAAGAAGGATTCTTGTGGTGATACCATAGTTCTGCATTGTGTTAGAAGATATACGGACCTACACATGTAATAAAGTTTTATCAAACTAAATGTACATATACTTAAACAAATGTTTACAAGTAAAAAGATGGGGTGTGGTAATGTTCTGGTTGTAACATTATAGTATGTTTTTTATAAAATGTTACCAGTGAGGGAAACTGGGTTAAGCATATATACTGTGTATGTATTTTTTCTTACAATTCATATGAATATAAAATTACCTTAAAATAAAAAAAAAATAATTGGGAAGTAAAGACAGACAAAAAAAATTAGCCTTGAACATTTTGCCAGAAACTGGATTAGGGAATGTGGTTCATTGTGTAGGCATGAAGCTAATTGGCCATCTGGCTACCAGACTGGATAGTTATAAAGAACACTGACTCCCCTGGCCTGTATATATAGCAATTTAGGAGACCTCTGATGACACAAAGGAGTATTGTCCACTTTCTGAAGATCCTCAATAACCAAAGTTAAAATTACTTCAATGAAAAAATAAGCATTCTCTATATAACTCTTCATTCTAGAGGACAGCACTTGGAAATCAAAATAGGGTGCCTTAATCTCTCCCACCCCTGCCTCTCTACAACAGGAATGACTGGCTCACTTATTCCTGAGGGCAAGATATTAGGGCTTCACAGGCTTGTTACCTGTGTATAGTGAAAAGTAGTCACTCCTATCTCTAAGAAGTCAGTCAGTGACCACAACGGAAACTATGAGGGGAGTCGAGACTGTGGGTGATTGGCTACGAACCCCATCCTGTTGGTAAGTCAAGGTCTCCAAACATACTGGTTTTCTTCATCAGTTTGACTCCTTTAATAGGAAGGCCTTCAAAGCCCTTTTCAGACCTGTTTATTTTAGATCATTTGACTTTGGAGAGGACTAAACAATGAGAAAAGTATATTTTTCCTTTTTTCTAAATTTTATTTTTCAAATTATATAGAAAAATTGACTGGGCACATTGCTATTTGAATTTTAGCACTTAGAATATATAGGTTTGTGTAATCAACAGTACAATAAGAATCCAGAACAGTTCCTTTATCCCCAGAACTCCCTAATACTACCCCATTTTAGTTGTACCTCTCCTCCACCCCCAAATCCCAGCAGTCTCTGATGTGTTCTCCATCACTATAGCTTTGTCTTCTTAGTGTCATACATGGCATCATGCAGTTAGGTAACACTGAAACTGCCTTCTTTCACTCAGCAAGTGTTTTTTTATATTCCTCACATTGTTGCACCTCTCAGTAGACTACTCAGAGTATTTTTAATTTAAAAATTATTCCTCATTTTTTTAGATTACTCTCATGAGCAGGATTTGTGATGATGTAACAATAGTATAGTTTATATGCAATTAAATACATTTGGTCAAACAACTGACAATAATTTGCATGTTTCTTTCACCCATTTCTTAATCTCTACTGGTAAAAAATATAGAGAAGCAAGAAGTACATGGTAATTTCCAAAAATGTATTACAGATTTCTAAAGCTGGAAAGATGCATCCTTGACTACCTGAACCGTACTTGGGTCACTTCTTTGACCAACTAAGGAGTCTACAGGACAGTAGCAGTCAGCAAACATCTGTACATACATGTGGTTATTGCTGGGAGCCTCCATGTAATTCTAAGTATTAAGAGCCAGGGTCACACAAAAAAAAGAACTGGTACAATTGTCTCAAGAAATAATGTTTTATAGAGGCCTTAAATTGCCAAAATGTTTCTTTCTGAGGTTTAATCATGTCTGAAATTTCCACTATTAGAATCACTCATTGGGCTCAAGAATTCCAAAAAAGGTCTTTAAAAAATGTCAGCTGTGCCACTTAAGAGGCTTTCCCAGTAGTAAGTTTGGCCCTGAGGGAATAGACCAGTATCTTTTGATTTGAGGCATGGAAAACATCTAGAGTGGTGCTTGGTGCTAAATAATAGGCACCCTAACTTAAATTAAGCATTAGCACAGGAAACGATCCTATCTGGAAATAGTGGGTTTCAAGGAAGCACTGTGTATATATGGGGGGGGGGACACAAAGAAGGACTTGAGGACAGGCTGACAACAAATTTTGACTATTTGGTAAGTTTGATTATACCCTGGTGAGCTCCACTATTGAGTTGGATAGGTAGATGCCTTGCTTGCTTTGGTTCATCTCTGTGCCAAATAAACAGAGAGCCTTGAAACATAGTTCAGTGAAAAGTATTCATGAATCCAGTGTGCTTAGCCACAACTAGAGATGAAATACACTCTGATTACGAGAGCTTTCTTGTCATTGTCCTTTTGTGTTTATAGTCTTTTCTCTATCTCCCCAAAGCCAAGTCCCCTTAAAGGTCTACTTGTAAAAGGAACACAACTTCAAAGTATTGAAGAGTGTCAGGTTCTGTAAGGGAAATATATGTATATAAGTGTCATGGTTTATGTCAGTGGCCCCCAGGCCTCATGTATTTGCATTGTGCATTTGTGACTGGTTCATTGTCTAGTGCTTGGATTGGTGATGTCCGTGCTACACCCTCCTGGGGGGTAGAGCCAAGATGTGATGTAATGGGAGGAAGAAGGTGTGTCTCGCTCTCTTGCTGGTTTCCACTTGCTGTTTGCAGCCGCCATGAACTGCAGCCCAGCCATGCCACCCTGCCTTGGAGCCAACTGAGTATGGACTAAAACCTCAAAAAAATGTAAGAAATAAACCTTTCCTTTCTCAACTTTGGGCGTCAGGTATTTTGTCTGAGCAATGAGTAAAAAGTAAGACAATAAGGGATTTCATCTCAAGTGGCAACATTTAACCTGGGATTGAGGGCAGTGGGGCTATCCTTGTATGTTACATGTAGCAATTAAACTCTTTTGTCTAGGATTAACCAGGACCTTAATCCTGGCGTGTGTGTGTGTGTGTGTGTGTGTGTTTTACTGGGGATTTGAACCCAGGGCCTTCACACTGATCTGCATCTCCAGCCCCACCCCTTGTAAATTTTAAGATAGTCTCTTAACACACAAGTTGTTTAGGTTGAGCTCAAACTTCTGAATGCCCTGCCTCAGCCTTCCAGATGTGTGACACCATTCCCAGCTGGCCTTATTCTTTTTCGCTGCTGCTGTTTTACAGTATTCTTCCCTGCCCTCTTCAGGCCCATGTAACTACATTTCTGTCAACTAGCTAATGTCTAACAATTGTTAAATTAGTAGATTGTGCTCCGTTTGACCTTCAATCTAGGTTTATAAAACAGATGGCTGCTTGTTTTATTCATATATAATTGCCTATTTGTGCTTCAGAAGTATGTTTAAAACAACAAAAGAATTATCAGAAGCACAGTTTATCACAGTTGGTTCTTAAGAGCCTCAAACCACAAAATGACAGCAGCCCTTGATTATATAAGCAAAGCAGCAGATTGACAGCAGGTGTAAGGCAGGCACAGTCTCATTGCTGAAGGGTTCTGGTCATAACACCTGTATAGTATGCAGGCATACTTAGGTGTGGCTCAGAAAGCAGTAGGTCTGAGAATGAAGATAGTCTAACCCTTATTGAATTAATAGTCAGATGTAAAGTACTTTTTGAGACACAGCAGTAATAAAATACAACTGGGAAGCTATAAGTCATTTTGAGACACAAATGAGAGTAGGAAAGAAAGGTGTATTTAGAGCTAGTGCATTCAGGACCTTTTCATGTTGAGGCATAGACATTTTCAACTAGGGCATTAGCCCCTCTATCTTTGTTGATCTAATTTTCTATTTTGGTTGCTCTTTCTCTGTACCAAAGCCCCCCTCCTCCTCTCTGTGAGGCTGTGTGCTAATTATCTCACATTGGTGATACCATCTGCAGATAAAGCCGGCAGCTGAGCAATCCTCAGCCTCCGAAATTGTAACTTGCTTCTCCCTGGCCTTCTAGAAGAAGCAGCTGGCAGGGTGTTGACCCCTGTACTCTGCTCAGGGGACTGAACCAGTTGCACAAGTTGAAGCACAAACTTTATACATAACTACTAGTAGTTCTTCAAGCTGAAGCCTCTGCCCATGATGTTCAGAACTAAAATTTTGGAACTATGACTACATGTTGCCTGGGTGGTAGATTAGATGACATGATCATTTTAGTCAGGGTAGTTGATAAGGATGCCAGGCACATGAGGAGCATGGTCCTGGTTCTGATATAAAGGAACTAGTTAGTTACTGGCTACTACTTTTACTTCATATCCCTGGCCACACAGACACACGTAAAAGCTATTTGATCCCAAAAGGAGGAGGGAGTATAGATGATTCAGAATAATCCTGTTTTCAACTCTGGAAAAAGAACTGAAAGGACAATGGCTTACTCATAGATCAGTTGTACTATCTTTTCTTAGAAAGGACAGCATGATTTTGTTCACAAGCTCTCTCCCAAAGTATTTTTAACCTTCAGAACACAAGTGAGGAACACAGGAATTACACTTGTAAATTGTTTCTTATTGGCAGTATAGAAAAAGGTGGGGAGGATACACTGTTGATAGGGTGACTCCCTTGGAAAATTTTTAAGGTTTGCTAAGAGGAATTGCCGAGCTGAGACAGTATATAAACACTGTTTTATATATATATATATAAAGATATTCTTAATGCTTATGACAATTCTGAGGGAAGTTATAAAGTTTTCACTATCTCCTCAAGTTATGAGTTAGGGGGTAAATCTAGATTTGACCAAGAAAAAAAAGGTAGTTTGGCTTTTTTCCTTCCGAGCCATTAATTTATCTTCAGGATGACACAGACTTACTGTTACACAGCAGAGTATGGACATAACGAGCAAGAGATCAATCACATTTTCTCCTTTGACTGTCACCTTCTTTTACTTAACCATATTATCCCTGGGTTTAGGGGATTTTCTTCCCTTTTCTTAAGCTTAAAGAAAATATTCTCAACTTCTCATTTGTATTAATGTAGAGGAGCAGTGATAAAGTTATAAAAAATGCAGATAAACCAGAAGCTGAAGAATCATAGACTGTTCTAGCCAAAGAGACCATAGAAAAAACTGAGGCCGGTTCATTCCTGCTCACCTATAGAAAATCAGAAAGCCAGAAGAGGGAAGGTAGCAGATCTCATGATTCCCATTCTTTCTTCAGAATATGATATATGACTTTGTCGCTACATACTTTTCTTTCTTGTTATAGTTTATCAAAGCAAATCATTGGTATTTCTGGGGCCAATTAAGTAAAAAGGGAAGTAGATCCAGAGATATATAAGTGACAGGGCAAGCTGGACTCAAACAAAAAATTCATCCTGGATGATTACACTAGGATTGGTTCTAGCTTTCATATTTAAAATGTTTTACTTTCCTTAGTTCTGTTCTTTTAAGGGTCGTTCTTTATTTAGGGTTGGTGTTGCCTGGGAAATGCAAGATCGACTTTGAATTGGACAATTATCACTACAGTTCTTATGATTTTCTGCCTGTCTCAGATGTGTTGCTTCTCCACTTCTATACCAACCTTTTCATCTGCCCAGCTCTTGTAATCTTTGCTCTTTTGTTAGACTGCCTGCTGTATTTGTAACCTTAATAAAACCCCTGTGTTGTTTTAATAAAAACAAACATTTTACCTGTTGCTCCTCTCACTTATTCCATTGTCAGCCAAGTTTCTTGAAAAAATAGCTTGTATGTGACGTTTTACCTTTTTTCATTCACTCCAATACCATCTCCAGTGGATATCACTTAGTCTTTGTTTTTAGTGATCTTGCATGCAGGATTTAGTACCATTTAACTACTCACTTGCTTGGAACTCTCTTCCCTGAGCTTTATTAAAGCACTCTCCTGATTCTCCTACTCTCCTGATTATTCCTTAAGGAATTTATTTGACAGCAGATATTTTGGGGTTAATTTAATCTCTCTTATTAGAATATTTTCTGTGCTGTGCTCTCCTGTGAGGAGTGGCAAAGCCCTGGCACACAGCCATTGGATAGGGATGGCTATGTAACAAAAAGAGGTGGACACCTGGCCTGTAGGAGTTCATTCTCTCTTCCAAGAATGTAGTGAGATGAGGCAGTTGATTTTAGAGAGCTGGGCTGAGAAGTCACAGAGACTCAGGAAGAAGCTTCCATTTTGGCTATGTAAGAATGGGTGAATGAATAGAAGGCACTGCTTGGCAGAGAGTGGACTGGGGCAAATGAACTCTGCATTCACAGAGAATGAGAAAAAGAGATCATGAGCCAGAGAGGTGTGTAGAGCAGGAAAAGGAGAAGGGAGTGATGAGAAAGAGTACAGGAAGGGGCACTCAGAAACTCTCATTGCAGTGGGTGCCTCTGTTTGCAGTATTAAATTGCTGTGTGAGTCCTTTTGATCCTTATAACTATTTTTTATTACTTTATCATGAAGGTTATTGTTTCTTGTAACCTTTTTCCTAAGGAAAGGTTTCCTTCACAAACTCAAATTCTCCCTGAGTGTTTTCATTCTTTAAAATAAATTTTTTAAATGTTTTTATTTCTACCAATGTCATACAGGCTCAAAGTTAAAAAAAATAAGACTGTGAAACTCTTAGAATAACTAGAAGTCCTTATGCCAATCCCTTTTCTGCTTCTCACAAGTGATCACTCTTTGAGATGTTCCTTATGTATGTCACTCCTTTAAAACATTTTTTTCTGCAATTTGTTGTTGTGGTAAGGTATGTGTAGCATAAAACTTACCAATTTAACCATTTTAAATGTACATTTCAGTGACATTGAGTACATTCACATTGTTATACCATTATCACTACAATCCATCTCTAGAATTTTTTCATCATCTCAAACTGAAACTATATGCATTAAAGAATAACTTCCTATTATCTTCTCCAATAGCGTCTTGTCACCATTGCTTTGCTTTCTTTGTAAGTTTGACTATTCTATGTACCTAATATAAATAGAATTATATTTGTCCTTTAGTGTCTGGCTTACTTCATTTAGCATAATGTCTTCAAGGTTTATCCGTGTTGTACTTGTGTCATAATTTCCTTTCTATTTAATGCTGAATAATATTCTATTGTATGTATATACCACATTTTGTCTGTTTATTCATTGGCGGAGGGACATTTGGGTTGTTTCAACCTTTTGTCTATTATGAACATGCTGCTATGAACACAGTTATACAAATATCTCTTCGAGTCTTAGTTTTTATTTCTTTTAGATATGTACTTAGGATAGCCTTAGAAGAACTGTGTTTCCATACCTTGGCTATTGTGAATAATGCTGGGAATCATATGATAGATCAGAATGCTTTTTAACACTTTAGAGATAAGGGTTTTTTTTTCAGATAAGGTCTCATTTTATAGTCCAAACTGGACTATAAACTCACACTCCTCCGGCCTCAGCCTTCTGAGTCCTGGGATTACAGATGTATGCCTCTGTGCCCTGTGAGGTATAAACTTTTTAAACATTATCTCCTAACTTTGTGTTACCTAGCTCCTGAGTGTTTATTCAGTCCTGACCTTGGCCCTGAGTTTCAAGATTCAGTGTTTGCTAGACATCTCCATGTAGAGGTTAAGTCAAGTATATGTAAAACAATTAAAACAATTACTTCTACTCCAGCCCCCAAGCATCTTCTTCCTTTGGTTATTGTATTGTCCTCTGCCCAGGAAGTTTTACTACTATTTACTTAGTCACCCAAACAACCTGGAAGTTACCATCATTTGGATCACCAAGACTTCATGATTTCACCTCTTAAGTAGTTCTTGACTTTTTTTCTCTTTTGTTCTTACTGTCTTGGCCCTAGTTCAGATCCTCATCATCTGTATTTTGCTGTCGTGTATCTTATATTTTAATTAAATTTTAAGCAGCTTTATTGACATATAAAATTGTATATATTTGAGGTACATAGTTTGGTATTTTGATATATGTGTATTGTATAAAATGATATCTACCATCAAGCTAATTAGTATATCTATCTCTATAATTATCAGAATGTGTATATGGTGAGAAAATTCAATTTTAAGATCTATCCTCTTAGCAAATTGCAGGTATACAAAACAGAATTGTTAATTTTCAACACCATGTTATACAACAGATTTCCAGAATTTATTCATCTTGTATAACTGAAACTTTGTACCCTTTGAGCAACATCAGCTTATTCTCCCCTTCCCCTGAGTTCCCATAACCTCCATTCTACTGTTTGTTTCTATAAATTTGACTTTTAAATTCTACTTTTAAATATGATCATACAGTTTTTCCTCTTTCTATATCTTGCTTATTTTACTCAGTATACTTTATTCAGCTTCTTCCACATTGTTGCAAATGGAAGGATTTCTTTTCTGAGGCTTAATAATATTCCACTGTTTATTTTATATTTCCTTTATACATTTATCCATCAAAGGACACAGAAGTTGCTTCTGTATCTTGGCTAATTTGAATAATACTACAGTGAAAAGAGAGGTCAAATGTCTCTTTGCAATCCTGATTTCTTTTCTTTTTGATATATACCCAGAAGCATGATTGCTGGATCATATGGTAGCTCTATTTTTAATTTCTTCAGGAATTTCTA
Source organism: Dolichotis patagonum (assembly GCA_004027295.1). NCBI lineage: Eukaryota > Metazoa > Chordata > Mammalia > Rodentia > Caviidae > Dolichotis > Dolichotis patagonum. Next base: position 49,921 of record PVJX010008772.1, read on the forward strand.
TCCTGTGTTCTGTAATGGATGTAATGACATCCCCACCAACTGTAAGCCAGAGTTCTCCTTTCTTCACAGCCTTGTCAACCCTTGTTCTTAGCCTTTTTAATAATAGCCTTCCTAACATGTCTGAGGTAAAATCTCATTGTAATTTGATTTACATTTACCTAATGATTAAGGATAGTGGCCATCATTTAATATACTTGTTACCATTTGAGTTTCTTCTCTGGAGAAGTGTGCATTTAGATCCTTTGCCTGCTTTTTAATTGAGTTATTTTTGGTACTGAGTTCTATGAATTATATATTTTGTGTATTAATATATTACTGGATATATTTACAAATATTTTCTTCCATTCCTTAACATGTCATTTTTTTCCTATGCAGAAGCCTTTCAGTCTGATATGGTCTGTCTTATCAAGTTTTATTTTGTTGCCTGTGCTTTTGGTATTATTGCCAAGACCAAAAGTCTTTCTCTATGTTTCCTTCTAGGAGTTTAAGTGTTATGTTTAAGTAATTTATTTTGAATTAGTTTTTGTGTATGATATGAGCTGGGAACCCAATTTCATTCTTCTGCATGTGGATATCCAGTTTTCCCAATTCCATTTGTTAAAGAGACTATCCTTTCCCCATTGGGTGTTCTCGGCACCCTTGTTGATCATAAAATGATGATGATGAAATTCTGTTTCACTGGTCCATTTGTCTATTTTTATGTCAATATATATTATGGTTTGTGTCTAGATGTTCCCCCAAAGCCTCATGTGGTCATAGGGTGTTTTCAGAGTCAGCTGAATCTATACTTTGTGATTGATTCATAGTGCAATACTGGAATTAAGGGTGCTAGGATTAAGGGTGAGTGATCATTGGATTAGTCCACTGATTGGATAGGCACTGCCTTAATCCCAGCAGCCTGGATAGGGTATAAAAGGGGCAGAAAGATGCCATTATGGTTTGGTTATTAATTTTGCTGTCTTCTGCCACCAGAAACCTCTATAATTGGTAAACTAAATAAGCCTTCCTTTTTTTTTTTTTTTTGATACCGGGGATCAAACTCATGACCTTGTGCTTACCAGGCAAGTGCTTAAGCCACTGAGCTAAATCCCCGGCCCAAACCTTCCTTCTTTAACTTTGGGTGTTGGGTATTTTGTCTCAGCAATGAGAGAAAAGTAACTAAGATAGTATCATACTGTTTTGATTACTGTAGCTTTATTATTATATACTTGTAATTTGAAATCAGGGTTTGCTATCTCCAGCACTGTTCTTGCTCAAGAGTGTTTTGACTGTTTGTGGTCTTCTGTGATTCCATGTGAGTTTTAGGATTCTTTTCTATTTCTATACTATACTTCTGGGATTTTGGTAGATGTTACATTAAACCTTTAGATTGTTTTGGGTAGTGTACACATACTAACAATACCAATACAGGGGATTGGTAACTGGTGGTCAACTTGTAATACCAACTGAACTGAATCAGCATGGTGCTGAACATGTATGGCCCACCTGAGAACTGTTGCCAGCATAAAAAGGAGACCTGGAGAGGAAGAGGTAGTGTTGTGGTTTCTCCTAACTGTTGTTTTTGTTTGGAGCTGTTGGTTCTTTTGTCACGCTGGCTTCCCCGATGTGAACTCAACTATTACCATCAGAGGAGCTCAGGACCTTGTCACTGAGAATGGCTGTGGTTCACTTTGTGGGAGCTCTGGTCCTTACTTTGAGCATCACTTCCTGGCTCTGTAGGGGAAGATGTGTGCTGTTCAATCCCCAGGAGACGCTTGTCTTGCTGACTTCCTGATATGAACTTAGCTGTGCTCATCATTGGAGTTGGGACCTTGTTGTTGCTGAGGATGGCTGTGATACTTTTTAAGGGAGCTCTGGTTCTTATTTTGAGTATCACTTTTGTTTCCAGTGCAGAACTCTCACCTTACTGGAACAGATCCTTCACCCCGCTGGCATAGACTTTCTAGTTTCCACTGCTGAAGAAGAAACTGCTCAAAGGAAAATTATATTGTTTGATCAATCTTGCATGCCTGTATTTGGTAGCCTGAGCAGTTAGTTTGATGATAACAATATGCAGTATAACAACCATGTTAAATTCCTATCATCTTGTTTTGAAATCCTATATTGCCATTGTGTTTTTTTGTTGTTGTTATTTTGCTTTTGTTATTTTTTAAATGTTCGTTTGCTTCTTGATTTTTCTGGATTTTTTTCTTTCAAAGAAAAAAAGAATTAACATTTTTAATTTTTGAGGAAATTCCATACTGATTTCCACAAAGGCTGTACTAATTTATATTCTTACCAGCAATGTAGAGGAATTCATATTTCCTTGCTTCCTTGCTAGCACTTATTGTTTTTTATTGATGATAGCCATTGTGACTGGGTTAAAATAGAATCTCAGTATAGTTTTGATTTGCATTTCCCAAATAGTTAAAGGTGTTGAACATTTTTAGTACACTTACTGACCATTTGTACTTCTCTTGAGAGCTTGTCTATTCAGTTCTTTTGCCCCATTTATTGGTTGGGATATTTGATTTTTAGTATTAAGTTTTTTGAGTTATTTATGTATTGTAGATTTTAATTCTTTGTTGAAACCATAGCTGGCAAAGACATTGTCCCATTCTGTAGGTTTTCTGCTTTCTTGGTTGATTGTTTCCATTGTCGTACAGAAAATTTAACTTTGATATAGCCCCATTTGTTGATTCTTACTATTATTTCCCTGTGCTGTTGGAGACCTGTTGAAGTCTTTGCTTATGCTCATGGCTTCAGCTGTCCCTCCCTTGTTTTCTTTTTTTAACAGTTTCAACTTTTCACATTTTTTTGGGGGGGATGATGGATTGAACTCACAACTTTGTGCTTGCCAGGCAGGCGCTTATGCCACTGAGCTTAAATCCTCAGCCCAGCATTTCAGATCTTATACCTAGAACTTTGATCCATTTTAAATTTTTGTATAAGATGAGAGATAGATTACCAGAGTTAAATGAGTTCATTTCTATGTTCTCTGTTCTGTTCCATTGGTTTGTGTGTCTCTTTTTGTACCAATACCATGCTTTTTGTTACCATGGCTTTGTAGTATAATTTGAAATCTAGTATTGTGATGCCTGCAACGTTGCTCTTGTTGATTAGGATTGCTTAGCTATTCTGGGTCTTTTGTATTTCCATATGAATTTTAGGGTTGTTTTTTCTAGTTCTGTAGAGAACATCATTGGTAATTTTATGGAGATTGCTTGAATTTTTAAAATTACCAAACCATGTATATGGTGAGCCTCCATTATGCAGTCCAGTTCTGTTTTGGTTCATGCTCTACCCTTGCCAGGGACATCTTTCCTACTTTTCTATATCTGACTCACTGTTACTTATCCTCTATGACTCAACTCAGGCATCAGAATTTACAAAAAACATTTCTTATAACCTGTTCAGAGTTAAGCTTATCTATTTAACATTTGTATAGTGCTTATTTTGTGCCAAGAACTATTCTAAGCCTATTTAATCCTTACAATAACTCTGTGAACTAGATTCCATTATTATCCCACTTTATAGATGAGGAAGTAGAGCCACATTGAAGTTTAAATTGCCCATGTACACATAATTTTTAAATGGCAAATTCACATAAAATGTAGGCCACCTGGCTTTGGAATCTATAACCATATGTTTTTAGTTTTTTATTTGTTTTGCATTTTGAGAATCTTGCTGTGTTGCTGAGGATGGTCTGAGACTCATAACCTCAACCCATCCTCCCACTTTAGCCTTCTGATCCATATAGTCTTTAAAAAATTTTTATGTATTTTTTATTAGTACATGTTTGTAGTACATAATGATCACAATTATCACGGAGATTTGTACATGTATGTAACACATTTTAATTCTTTTTGGCCCCTTCTCCACTCCCTCCAATTCTTCTTCTCCCTCCCCATTTACAAAAGTTCTACTTTCTACTTCCATATTTCCTTCACTTCCTATTTCCCAATATCTATCCTTGTTTTGCTCCTTATTTATACTTAGAGTTTCTCACAGGAGAGAAGCAATGCAATATTTAAATTTTTGTGTCTTGTTTATTTCACTTAAGATTATGGTCTCAAGTAGCATCCGTTTTCCTAAAAATGTCTCAAGTTTATCCTTCTTTATGCTAGAGTATTGTTCTATTCTATATAAACACCAACTTTTCTTTATCCATTCATCTGTTGATGAATATATGGTCTGTTTCCAAGATTTAGCTATTATAAATTTTACTGCTATAAACATGGATAGGCATGTATCATTACAATATAACTTTAACTCTTTCCAGAAGACACATAGCATGGGATATCTGAGTCAAATGGAACCTCTAGTTTTGGGTGTTTTTTATTTTAAAGAGAAAAAATGATAAAAAATAACAGTGAAACAGTTTCAAAACAGGTTAGTAGGACAGTTACAATGTTGTCTTTGTAGTAGTTATTCAGAATACAAGATGTATGATGGAGGAAAGGACAAAGGAAGAAAGGGGAAAAGAAAAAAATATATGTATACACAAGTTAGTCAAGATAATTATACAACTAGTTTCTCTTAGTTCATTGAAAAGTAATGTTTGTGCTAATACTGTTTGGGCAAGATATAATGCCTATATATAGTTTTCATTTTTTGAGGAATCTGCATAATGCTTTCAATGATGGTTGTGCCAGTTTACATTCCCACCAACAATGGGCGTCTGAAATGAATAGACACTTCTCAGATGAAGAAGTACAAACAAACAATAACTACAACAAAAAATGTTCAACATCACTGACCATTCAAGAAATGCAAATGAAAACACTAAGATTCCATGTTACACCAGAAAAAAACGGCTATCATCAACAAATCAGTCACAAATGCTGGAGAGATAGGTAAAAGGGACCTTGATCCATATATTCTTGATTCATATGCGATGCTGATTAGCAAGAGCTGTCCTCTGTATTCTCAAAATACCTCAAGTATGTCTCTGTCTTAGCATTTAGCATAATACTTTGAAAATTTGTCTTTGTATATGTGTGTTACTATACCATGAGGCTTTTAAAGCTTATTAGTATCTGAAGCGATGTAGCATAATGGTTAAGATTATGGAATTTGGAATTAAGCCAAATCATGAACTCCCATCTCTGCTGTGTACCAGCTGTGTAACCTTTGGCATATTATTTGGACTTTTATGACTTGTTTCCTTCTGTACAAAGAGGGGCTAAGAATATACCTCATTGTATATTGAAACAACTAAGTGGGATAATGTATCTAAAGCACCTGATGGAATGTCTTATATGGTTAGAAATTCTTGGTAGTGTTGGACAAATGCATATAATTATTATCTCTGTATTTGTAGTAACCAGCATGATATGGTGCCTGGGAAATGAGCTATTTGTTGAAATGGAATATTATGGAAAACTTTAGGCTGAAACAGGTATCTGAAGTATGTCTTAGTATGTCTGATTTCAGAAATGGTCACCTGTAGTTAAGCAGGATGTGCTATCTTACTTTGCCAAGATTCCTTTATAAGTTTTACACCAAATGTTAGATAGCCCTATAACTTGCCAGTCATGTAACTAATAAGCTTATCACTCTAGTCTTTACAGCCATCAGTTGCAATGCAGCTGATCTTAGATGGGGTTGCTTATCACTTTGGAGTCTTGTTATCCTAAATCATGTTATCATCTTTCAAAATGAAAGAGAACCCCATTTCTGTTATTTCCTTTTCTTAGAGCAAGGTCTTCAGATTGCCTCAGGGCTATGCATTTTCATGGGATCACTGACCTTTTCAGTTCTAAAAATGCTAATTTCCTTCCCAGTGTCCCAAGGCTTTGATCCTCCTTGCTATAAATTTCACTTCTCAAATGTATAAAAGATGCAGTTATCAGATATGGCCAGGTCACCTTTGGAGAGTGTTGTGATAAAAATGCTTCAAATATGAATTAATTGCCCAATCTTCTTGTACCCAAGAACAACAGAATAAACATATAAGCCATTTTTAGAAATTAATACCACCCCTATCCCCTTTTACTATGGGAATGGAATCTCCTAAGGCAGAAGTTTTGGGGCAACATGAGTCTAAGGAGAAACCCCCTTTAGGTTCAGCTGGCAAATTTTTCTGCAGTGTCTGAACTTACTTTTCCCTTATTAAGATAGGCTAGTAACCATTGATCTTCTATTTCTTGAGGATCTTTCAGGGCCTTTAGGTCAGTGCTCAGAATTTTTGGTAGAGAGAGAAAGTTTTAGAAATTGAACATGTAGGAATCCAGGTCGTAGTCTAAAATCTTAAACCTCTGGTAGTTTATGTTGTCATTTCCCTCTTTTTTTCTGTAAAACTGGTCTATAGAACCCCACCACTATCACCAAAAATATATGCAGTTAGTTGAAGGTTTGGGATTCTCAGATGCTGAGGGAATTTGATATGACAAAATGTTCACTGTAGTATGGGTTTGGTCAAGAAAGGCTACCTGGAGAAGGTCTCCAGCCAGACCATGAAGCATTGAGAAAGATGAGATGAACATGATCAAAGCATATAGTGCAGTACATATAATAAACTAGTATTGATGCTTCTGATTTTATGTGTAGAGCAAGGCTGAGATTGTCCTCTCTTTTTTTCCTAGTAATTGGAAACAAACCATGGAGGTCCCAGGAACAGAGAAGTTAAAAGATGTTCATCCCTAGGAAGTAGCATTGGCTAGGAGTGAGAAGATATGGTTTCTGATTCTGGTTCTACCACTGACTTGTATAATAGTGAACAGATTTCGCGGAGATCAATTCTTTGTCAGTAAGATAGAGAGATATAATTGGCTATCGCATAGAGCTGGCAGGAGGATTTGGTGAAAGCTTACAAATATCAGTCAGATATAGATTACTGAGATAACTTATTAAAATGTAGGGAACTATAGGAAGAAAGACTACTTACATATTCGTCAGCTTGTATATTATCAAATTTAAAAAATAAAGGCCAGCTGTTCAGAGATCCTAAGAAACAGGAGTCAGGTACAGACAAGACAAAGGAATTTACTGCTATATGTTTTTAGTGTATAATGATTATATTCATCATGGGAAGTTGGTACATAATAATCATGGGTAATGGATTTTTAACAAATGAAGTAACCAAAGCTCAGAGCACTTTAATCATTTCCCAGTAATAGAGCAGGGTTTATGCCAAAACTAAATGTGAATTACTTCACTGTTTACACCAAGACCCTAGAAACCTATTTGTATCTCTTTGGAAGGTCATTTGTGAGTAATTCTTGTTATGGTTTATATCTAGATGTCCCCCCAAAGCCTCATGAGCTCATAGGTGAGACTTGTGGGAGGATTAGATCATAAGGGCGTGATAGTCATCAGAGATCTTTCCACTGATGAGTTTATATGTGAATGTGATTTTGGGAGGTGGAGCTTGGTCAGAAGAGGCAGGTCACTATGGGTGTGGTCTGGAAGATTGTACCCCGCTCCTCCTCTCTTTGCTCTTTATTTCCTGCCATGCTGTGAGTAACTGTCCTGTACCATGTTCCTCTGACCTGTCCTCCTGCCTTGGAGCCAACCAACTAAGGAGTGAAAGCTCTACAAACTATGAGCCAAAATAAACCTCTCCTCATTTAATTGTGGGTATTGGGTATTTTGTCCCAGCAATGAAAAAAGTGACTAAGATAATTTATTAGTGAGAATTTCAAGGACAGTGGAAAGCTACTGAGGGGAATGTTTTGGAGGGTGGCAGCTGATCTCATATACACAATTTAATCTCTTTGTTTGCTTTAATCCGCATTGATCTCTGGGTGACTTGATAGCCCCTTAAACTTCAAGGAGGTAAAACTTTCATTTTACTTTCAATAGATAAGCCTTTTCATTTTCCTACTTGTAGTGATACAAAATCTAACAAAAATAAATTTACGTGCTTTTGCAAAACCTTGTAAATTTTTATTCTGTTCTGTGTGATATTATTCCTTTGAGCCTAATTTGGAAGAGGGAAATGGGACTTGATAACATGAAAACGAAGTTAATGTCATAGGCAAACAAGTAGTAAATATTTCTGTGGTGAAATTTGAGGAGAGAGAAAGCAAGGGAGAACAAAGTGATCATATCAAAGAATTGCACTTACTAGGATCACTCCTCATGGAGTTCAGGTTTACATAAGGGGCCTGTGGGCCTGCGCCTAGAGAGAGTGAAAAGGGAGTAGGCAAGAGGAAAAGGGAGGGAAGAAATGCATATATGCATGTGTAAGCACTCAACTCTCTCACACTCTCAGTAGGTGACTCCTTCCTGGTGTTTGTACTTGGTCATCAAATCCACTCTCATCATCTTCCTAGCCTTTTTTGTTAGTCACCATCCTTCTCAGCTACCAGAGAAATGATGTAGAGGAAGAGAAATACAAAAAAGAAGCATCCAAATTCCTCTGTGCTAGTCTTCCAAATATTGCCACCTTTGGAAAGCAGGATTCTGAAGTCCCTGAAGACGTCTGGCCACTCCACCAAGACAATTTCCTGCCCTTTCCTTTGCTGCCATTGTTCACCTTAACCAGCACTCTACATGATCTCTATGAGATGTTGCTGGGGATCTTTCTAGAAATGTGTTTGATCAGTTTCTTCATGAGTTTTCAAAATATAAAGATTAAAAATTAGAATTTTTAAACAAGTTGACATTTAAATGAACTAAAAATGGATTTAAATAAACCTTATGACTTTGGTACAGAAGTTCTGGGCTTCTTTTTGTCAGAAATGGGTTTTTTTAAAACAAATGTTCTCTTTGAATAATATAGAAAAATTTCCTTTCTGCATCTCCTTGAATGTAGCCCATATTTATGTAAATTTGTACCTAAGGGCCATTCTCTTAGCAAAATTTACCTTTTTCCCTTTTTGCTGAATGAGGGAGCCAGTAGAATTTCAAGTTTGTGTGTTGACTTAGAACTAAGTCTGGAGATGGCCTCTTAATATTTTCACACTGGGTCACTAAGAAAAAAAAAACTTGTTCTAGTGAAAGGAAAGGCTCTGGAATTCATCCCTATCTTCTACTTTCCACCTAGTGTTTTTATATAAAATTATATAGATGTTTTTTAACAACCTTAATTGTGTGCCATTATAATATACTTGCAATATTACACCGATATAACATTTTCAGAACTAACTAGTCTAATTAGATGCATGAATACATTCTCTAAAGCTGTATTTTTCTTAGCTAAATTATCTGTAAGTTCAAGAGGTAAATATCTTTTTTATATGAAAGGTAGCATGTATTTGGAAGTAGAGTTTTGATAAGCATTTGTGAGCTCCCTGCTGGTGGTTTTTGAAAACTTCCTTGGAAATTTCATGGCAACTATGAATATTATCCCCGCCTTCCACCCAGAGGCTCAAATATAGTGTGTAGAGAATTAAGTATATAATAAGTCACTACTAGTTCTGTCACTTTTAACATATAACATCCAAGGTCACTCTAGATGCTGACGGCTAGTCAACAGATGGGGAAAAAAAAGTGGAGAAGATACATGGGCCTCTTAGGCTGGCCTGAATATCCTACATGTCTCTTCCACCACTTCCATTGATGAAGACTTGTCATAAGCCATAAAGCCATACTTTAGCATGATAAAAAGGTAGTACAGATAACTGAGAGGTAACTAAGCATTTTTGCCACAGTTGCATTTTGCCAATTAAGTTATTGTCTCCATTCCTAACCCAGTCCTGTATGCCCTGCTTTATGATGCTAGCCACAATACCTTTCTATTAGTTTTCTGATTCTGTGTTAGGTTCATCCAGTAGGGAACAGTAGAGGAAGACTACAAAGCTGGAGGAGACTTACTCCTGTCTGTTTGATGGCTATGGATTTCCTGTCTGTCTGTGATTCTTTACCTGGAAACAATTCCTTCCTATAGCACAAGCTGATCCAGTTTGGAGTTTTTCTATTTCTTTCTTTCTTTTTTTTTGTTGGGTACTGGGTATCAAACTTACAACCTCACACTTACCAGGCAGGCACTTAATGCCGCTGAGCTAAATCTCCAATCCAGTTTTTTCTATTTCCAAGAAGAATCAGCCTCATCACCATCTACTCAGAGATAGTACTTAGAATCTGTGTCTCTCCTCCTCAGAAGCTGGGTGCCAGCATCACAGGGATCTTCCTCAAACTCATAGATTTGGCACTAAGCTGGCAAGTGCCTCCTTTACAGAAATCTAAGTTTTCACAGAGCCCTTTATCTAAGTTTAGATAATTATAAAGAGAAGGCCCTTTTTTCCCTAACCCAGGGATGATACTTTCTATAGTTTTTAGTTTTGTGCTACCTTGGAATAGCATTGTCCAATTGAAATATAATGTGTATCACATATTAAGTTCTAATTTTCCAGTAGCCACATTTAAAAAGTAAAAAGAAACTAGCAAGGTAATTTGAATAATGTATTGCTTAACCCAATGTATCTGTTATTCTTTCCTTTCAATATATAATTACTATAAATATTACTATCATGATATTTTTATATTTTTATATGAAATCCTTGAAATCAGATGTGTACTTATAGCATTTCTTAAGTTAGATGATAATTTTTCACCACAAATACTGGATCTGTATTTAGATTTCATAAAACTTACAGTTGAAAATTTAGTCACATATTTGTTGTTCCAGATATACTTAATTTTTTTGAAAAATTGAATTATTAATTTTTAACTTTATTTTGAAATAATTAGGCCATCACAAGAAGTTTTAAAACCAAAAGTTCCATGTATACATTATCCAGATGTTCCCATTCATATTTTCCATTACTGTAGCACATTGACAAAACCAGAAAATAATTGGCACAATACAAGATTTGTATAACCACTGCTGCCACAATGATCAAGAGACAGAATGATTCCATCACTACAATGGAAGTTCTTCCTGATGTCCTTTTATTCTTACTTCCTCTTTTCCCTATACCTAATCCCTGGCAGCTGCTTCATTTCCATAACTTTGTCATTTGGAGGATAAGAATAGAGTCATATACGGTGATACTTTGTTTCATGAACTTAATTTGTTCTATGACTTTGGAAAAGATGGCCAAGGTTGTGTTTGTGTAGGAGAGATGGTCTTGATCTTGGGAAGATGTTTCTATGGTTGTGAAATCCATAGTCAGCAAACAGACAAGAGTTAGTCTCCTCCAGAGTTTGCATACAAAAACAAAATTTTACCAAACACTTCTGTTTGCAAACCAAATTGTTTGCAAACAAAAGTGTCCTTAAATCAAGGTATCACTGTAATATGTAACTTTTTTTGTGATGGTGCTGGGATGTGTCTTATTTTCCTGCTGCTGAGACACCATACTTGACAGCCACAACTCAAAGAAGGAGAGGTTTGTTTTGGCTTATGGTACGTAGAAGATTCAGTCCATACTTGGCTGGTTCCAAGGCAGAAAAGGCATGGCAAAAGGGTCTGGCAGAGGAAAACTGCTCATGTTATGGCAGCCAGGAAGCAGAGAGTGAAAGGAGGAGTTGAACACAAGAATACACCCTTCCAGGTCACACCCTCAGTGACCCATCTTCAACCAGGCCCCCCTAACAGCTCATTCAGCTATGAACTCATCCATGGATGAATCCACTGTTGAGTATAGTGCTCTGTGATCCAGTCACCCTTCAAACACATGAGGCTTTTGGGCAATTTTTTAAAATGTAAAATGTAACAGGATGGAACCCAGGGCCTCATTAAATTATAGATCATGCAGATTTTCTCATGTTTTCTTCTAAAAGTTTTATACGTTTACATTAAAATCACTGCTCCTATTTGAATTACTTTTTATTTATTATTTTTGTGATACTGGGGGTGTTCTGAACCTGGGAGTACACTAGAACCAGGCTGCATTCTTTTTTACATTGTTTTTGAGACACAGTCTCACTGTATTGCCCAGGCTGGCCTCAGCTACCTGAGTAGCTAGGATGATAACAGGCGGATGCCATTGCATCTGGCTTGAATTAATTTTTGTATAAGTGGTTATGATTATTTTGTCCATGGATGTCCAGTTTTTCTGTACCATGTGTTGAAAAAAAAACATATTTCTGGTATCCCACATCTACTCCAGATTCAGGATTCTCTAGAAGGAATTACATGACTCAGTGGCAAGCTTTACTCACAGCTAAGCTTTAAAACAGTAAAGGATACAGAACAAATATAACATGAAAAGTATATGCATTGGGCAAAATCCAGAGGGGTAGACATAGATTTCCCCATATGAAATTGCAGGTTGTTTTTTCTCTATAGCAGTTAAGAATAATTGTCCAGGGAAGCCTGTTCAAGTGCCAACTTGTGAGGCTTTATGTGTAGAAGAGCAGCTTTATCATGGAAACCTGGTAACACAGGCCACACAGGCAGATTTGATATTCAGTTGATCTAAGTCTTGGCAAAACTACTTGTGATCTTCTCAACGCATGAGAGAATTTGCTGGCCCTTTTGTTTTGATGTCATATTTTTGGTGTGTGAGATAAGGACCACAAGATAAGGACTTTTGGGTACTCTTTAGTTCTCTGTGTAAATCACAAACTGAATCTTAAAAGAGCTCAGTGTGTGTGTGTGTTTATTTCCAGATCAGTTGGGTCTTACTTAGACTTTTCACACATTCCACCAAACTGCTTTTGTGTCTTTATCAAAAATCAGTTCACCATATTTTTGTGGGTCTATTCTTTAACAGCCTTGTTGAGATATAATTGATATACAGCAAACACACATATTTAAAGTGTATAATTTGATAACTTTTGACATATGCTTCCACCTGTGAAATCATTACTTTAATCAAGATAATGAACATACTCGAGTTTCTAAATGCACTTGATAATTCCTCCTTTTCCTCACTTCCCCTCCTTCTCTAGCAATCACTGATCTAATTTCTGTCGCTTCAAATTGATTTGCAGTTTTTAGAGTTTATATATTTCGAGTCACACACTGATTCAATTATTTTGTTTTGTTTTTGACCTGGGGGTGAAACCCAGGGCCTTGTGCATGCAAGGCATGAGCACTGCTACTGATCCACGTCCCAGCCTGATTCAAGTGTTTTGTGTCTTCTTTGAGCATAATAATTTGCAGGTTCACTCATGTTATTACATATATCAGTACACTGTTCATGTCTTGACTGAATATTATTTCAATCTATGGACATGTAGGTTGATTAGCCCATTTGAAATGCTTGGGACCAGAAGTGTTGAATTAGAGTCTAGTTTTTTCTTTTTCAAATGTTTGCATATACATGATGATCAATACTGAAGGTAGGGTCAGAGCCTAAATATAAAATTATTTTATATTTATATACACAGATGCACAAGAGCTGTGCTCTGTTTTTGACAGTGCTGGGGTTTGAACCCAGGGACACTGTCACTGAGCTATATGCCTACCCCTTTTAATCTTTTAAATTTTGAGACAAGGTCTGAGTTGCCCAGGCTAGCCTAGGACTTGCAGTCCTCCTGCCTCAGCCTCCTGAGTAGCTAGAATTACAGGCCTGCTCTACCTCCTACCAACTTCCTTTTCTTTTTTCCAGTGCTGAAGATCAAATCAAAGGCCTTGCACATGCTTAGCAAATACTCTAGCATTAGGCTACATCCCCAACCTTTATACTTCCTTTCTTTTAGGTAAATAACTCAGAAAAGAATTCAGGAATAATTTCATAGGTGTATGTTTAACTTTTTAAGAAACTATCAAAGTATTTTACAAAGTTCCATTTACAATTATATGATGTTTTCAACAATTTACTGTCCTAACAGCAATGTAAGAGAGTTCTGGTTGGCTAACATCCTCAACAGCATTTTTTATAGCCATTGTCTCTCAGTTGAAGCCATTGTAGTTGGTACATGGTAGTGTTTCACTGTGGTCTTAATTTGCATTCACCTAATGACCAGGGATGTTGAACCTCTTAATATTCTTGTATACCATCTATATCTTTGGTGAAGAATTTTTGTTTGTTCAATCTTTCGTCCATTTGGTATTGATTTGGTTTATTTTTTCCACTGGATTTTTAGAGAACTCCATATATTCTGGATGCAAACCTTTAATATGTTTTGCAAATATTTTCTCCCAGTCTCTGAACTGTCTTTTCATTGTCCTTCCCTTCCTCCCGCCTCCCTCCTTGCTTTGTTCCTTTGTTCCTTCTCCCTTCTTCCTTTTGATTTTCCTCTACC
>PVJX010008773.1:0-29832 GCA_004027295.1 Dolichotis patagonum
TGATAGTCTATCTTTGGTTTCTTTTAAGCAGTTTTGCCAGCTTTCTATGGAGTCTTTAGTTTCCTGATAATCTCTTTGAATCTGTTTCATGAATTCTAGGTTTTTCCTGAATTCTTCATTAAATTTTTCTCTCCATTTTTGTTCCTCCATTCTTCTGTCTGTGCCTTCTTGAGAGGTACCCAGCCCTTCTTTTATTAATTTACTTATCTCTTGTTTAATTTGAATTAATATTTCAGTTTTGGTCCCGCTTACAAGGTCTTGAATATATCTCTTTATGTCCGCTAACGCTGTATTTGATGTTGCATTTTTGCTGCCCTCAATCTCGTTTGTATTTACCTCTCCTGGATCAATGTTCTCAGGGTTGGGGGCTGGGAGTTGTTTCTTATTTCTCCCTTTTGTCATGTTTTTAGTTCCTTCCATACAAGTGTACAGTGTAATGCCCAGACCCTTTTCTTGTTGGTTAAGGCTCCTCTAGAGGGCGCAGGCCAGGAGCTTTAGCCCTCTTCAATAGGTTATCAGAGATTAGCGTTCAGCCTCGGGCAGTGTGCGCTAGCTCCTCCCCTCCGGGCCAGTCAACCCCTGCAGGCCTTCACTGTGTCAGCGTGCACTGATCTCAGGGAAGTATTATTGTAGCGACTCACTGTCTCCCCGCCAGGGGCGCGGCCTAATCCAAGCAGATCCCACCAATCGGATCAGCAAGGGGAGCAACCAGCTGAAGCCACTTCCTTATGGAGTTAGGGCTGTCCTGCCCAAATCCAACATGTCGTCCAGTCGGTTACCCCTTTCCCGTGGGAGGGTCCCATTCCCACCACTCACCACGTGCCAATACCCATCCTGAGAACTGCAGGACTCCCCGACCTCTGACTTCAGCATGGCTGCGGTGGGAATTCACGGTGCCTCCGGGTGGGTCAAGAGCAGGGCTGGTCCGGGCGAGCTGGATGCAGGGCTGTTCAGCTCCGCGCTCCGGTGGCTCAAGCCAGTTGCTTCGGTGTGGATCGCTTGTTCAGGTCGGGCAGGAATTCAGGTGGCTCGAGGAGGGCGCCGTGCTCGCTGACCTTAGGTTCTCTGATGGTAGTCCCAGGACCTCATATTCGAGTGGTTTTTTGCGGTTTAGTTTTTCCCTGGGTTGTGAGAGTCCATCTCTATCTGTTTGGGTCTCTCCAGGGTGTTTTATTCTGGCATTTGAGCTGTCTCTTTCAGAGAGGATCTCTCTCCTGCTACCTACCAGTCCGCCATCTTGTTCAATCTCCTAATCTACATTTCTTAATCTCTGCTGAGACTGTCTCATTCTGGTGATGTAGCTGAGATACATGGATTGATCAAGCACAACCAGGTATTTATACAGAGAAGCTAGAATATTTCTACTACATCTTCTCCTTTAGGTGAGATGGGGTGTGGAGCTAGTGCCATCTTTAATATCATGCTTTGCCCTTCAGTATTTTAAATGTAAATAACTACTGCACCATGTATTGATTTTATTTCAGATCAGTTTCTCCAATGCCTTAAGAATAGCAAAGTCTATATTACATGCCATTCTCTTAAAGATCATTTTCTTGGAGAGGAAAAAGTAGTCAGAAGTGTGATGGATTTTCTTTTCCTGATGGATATGGGGAAACTCACCAGTGTAACTACTTCTATGATAGATCTATACAGCTGAAGCATTCTTGAGAGAAAGAAGTAATAATAGGACATCATCTCTTGCCACATTGCAGTTATAACAAGATGTAGACTGGCAGAATCTAGGCTGGGGGAAAAAACTGACTAATAAACTGATTCTTGCCTCTTTTTGGTACCTTAAAGTTTATTTTCAGTAAATATTATAAATGCCACAAACTTTCTCAAAGAAGGAATTATAAAATGTAAAGTGAGTGTCTTCAGTGCATCTCTTGACTTTACAGATCAAAAAACTGAAACCCAAGAGACTAAAGTACTTATTTTGTCAGTGGAATTTTATGAGGCTCATAAGAAGCCCTTGACAACAGTTGTAAAAAAACTTCGAACTTTTCATTTCCTCCATGCAGACTGCCTACATCCAAGAAGAAAACCTGGTGAAAAGATCCATCCACAGATCACTCCACTTCAAAAAAACAGTAGCACATACACCACAGACAAGAACTATACTGTAGGTTCACACTTATAATAATTTAGAGCTTAATTTAGAAAAAAGATTTTGGATCCAAACTCTTAAACAAATTGTTAGGGGCATTAGAGACAGCTGACACCATATGAATTATTGATCTGCTGTCACCAGCTCAACAGCAAACACAAGCAAAAACGAAGGTGACAGGGAGGGGCAGCTGGGTTAGCCTGAACTTTCCTGGTACCAGCTGAGCTCTCAGTATCATTCATGGACCCAGGTTCCTGTAGGCCTCAGGGGTAAATGTCCCATCCTGCAGTGTGGTCCCCACTCTCCAGCCATCCAGCTGAAAAGGGGGAATGCTACCAAAGCTTTACTGTTTCTGTCTTCCACTCTGGATATTATGCAACAGCAAACTGTGGTATGTCAGTAACTATTAGCTTTTAAAAACAAAATTTTCTCAGCACGTAAGAATCCACCACCCAAAACCAATAAAAGACAAAAACTGTGATCTAGACTTTGCACAAACATGTCAAAACATCTTTATTAGTAGTACAATTATAGAGAATTTAGAGAAAAACGAATTAGACAAAAAGGAATGTGCCTGCTCAAAAATGAGGTTATGTTCCACAGGAACATTTGTTTGTTGGCTTGGGACTTTTTTATTAATTAGTAGTGCTGGGAATTGAACCCAGGGCTCCTGGCTTGCTAGGCAAGTGATCTACTCCTGAGCTACCCTAGCCCATACATTTAAATATGTTATTAAATATTAACAACAGACAGTATTTAAATTTAGTAAATTATTTTAAAACAATGAATATATATTAGTGCACACTGAAGTACACACATACCTACACCAAAAGAATTATGCAGAATTTCCTGGAATTTACAAAATGATTTTTCCATAAATGTAAAAGGAATATTCTTTGACCTCATTGAGTAATATCTACGTTACAGATTTTCATGTTACTGTACTAATTCTCCTGCTTGTAAGTATGGTCTTTTCCCTGACTGAATTGTGACAGGCAACTTAGTTTTTTGTGGAGTTTTGGGGGGTTTTGGATTTGTTTGGGGTTTTTTTTTTGGGGGGGGGGTTGTACCAGGAATCAAACTCAGGACCTCACATTTGCCAACCAGGTTCTGTGCCGCTGAGCTATATGCCTGGTCCAGGCAAGTTAGTTGTAGTTATTTTGTGGTCTCTACCACTGAGCAATATCCTCAGTCTCTTCGGCCCACTTTGATCAGGCTTCAGAACAAGCTGCCTTAGGGTCCTCAAAGACTGCTACCTTCCTTGATGTAAAGGTTCAGACTTTCCAATCACCCAATCTTCTTAGGCAACCTGCCTTTCAGAAATGCAAGATAGTAAGACCTCTCTCCCATTGTTCAGGCTGTTTTCACAAGAAACAGAGCTGGGGATTTAGCTCAGTGGCATAAGCACTTGCCTAGCAAGCGCAAGGTCAAGAGTTCAATTCCCAGTGGAAAGAGAGAAAGAGAGAAAGAAAGAAAGAAAGAAAGAAAGAAAGAAAGAAAGAAAAAGAGAGAAAGAAAGAAATGGGGTGGGGCCTTCCTCTTGGCAAGGTAAAGGAGAGGGAAAAGCCTGAAGAAAGAGAAGGAGAAAGGAAATGGAAACAGGAAGCCATGAAGTACGAAGAGAGGGCAGGAAGGGCAGAGCTTGTCTGAACGCAGAAGACAGCAAGATGGCCAGCAGATGAATGCAAGGAAAGAGAGAAAAGGGGAAACAGGGTGAGGAGAGAAGCCCAGAGGCACAGGTCCAAATAGCCGGAGAAGGAATCAGAGGTCTCATCGCAGGGACAGCTGCTAAGGTGGACCCGTACCACGCAGCTGACGAGCTGCACATCACCCCACAGTCCTCATGAGCTGGTGGAGAACTTTTCCTTGGAAGCAAGTAGGAAAAGGGGCAGCAACCACAAGGGAACAGCTCACAGTGGCAAAATGCCAGCTTCTTCTGAGTGCTGTCTGTACTAACTCATCTAAAAACTCACAAGACCCCCAGATGGGAATATTGTGATTCAGGGCTTTTCAGGACAAGACACTGGAGACCCCAGGTGACAGGCAAGGCCAAACAGCTGGTGAATGTTTTTAAGATTTCAACAGCAGCAGTTAGGATGGGCTGGAAGGGTGAAGACATGTCAGGTCCAGCTACAAACAAAACACTAGAAGGACTCTCACCTACCCCAGAGACAAAAAAAAATATTATCATGGCACTTCTTTTCTTTTCTTTTCTTTTCTTTTCTTTTCTTTTCTTTTCTTTTCTTTCTGTGTTTTAACTTTTTTATGGTACTGGGATTTGAACCCAGTGCCTTTGCGTTAAACTGTAATCCAAATCCAGCAAACGTCACTTGTGCCCTGTCACTAATCACTGCTGCAGTGTTGGTAATAGTGAAAAAAATCAAACACTGCTCATCAAGGCAGGGACCTAAATTAACATATGAAACACTCGTCCAAGGCATGCTGTGTAGCAATGGCATCAAGAGAGAAATCCACGCTAACCAGAATAGAAAAAAAGATCTCTAAAAGATACCATGGGATTTTTAAAAAGCAAGTTGCATGACTGTTACCACACACTGAATATTAACCTCAAAGATAGCAAGACCTTAGCCCCAGAAGCTATGTAAATATTACTTATTTGAGGAAAGGATCTTTGCAAGTATAAATGAAATAAGATCCTGGGTCAGCTGGTAGTCCCTAAATACAATCACACGTATCACTCTTGTTTGTTTTGTGGTGCTGGGAATCAGACCCAAGCCTTGGTGCATGCTAGACAAGTCCTCTACACTAAGCTACAACCTCTATCACCAGTTTCCTGAAGAGAAAAGACATCTGACACAGACAAACAGAAGAGACAAACAGAAGTTTCATGAACAGACCTGAAACGAAAAGAAGTGACGTACGTGAGTTTGTTTGTGATGAGCTCTCACTAAATTGCCTAGATTGGCCTGGAACTCAAAATCTTCCTGCATCTGCACCCTGAGTAGCTAGGATTACAGGCATGTACCACCACATTCAGCTAATCCACTTTTTTGTTCCTATAACAGAATGCCTAACACAGGTGATGGCATAAAGAAAAGTGATTTACTTTGCCTTACAGTTCTGGAGGCCTCACAGCATGGCAGAAGCCAGAAGTTTAAGCTACACATGCAAGGGGCAGCCTGACTCCCACCAGAAAGGCATGGTTCCTCTTATGGACCTACCCACCTCCCAACACCACCATCAGAGCAGTCACATTTCACCATGATTTCAGAGAGGATGAACCATATTGAAGGAGAGCATGATCTAAAGACATTGGGATAAAGACCTGAGTGACACAGACACAGCCAAGGAGCCCTTGCAGCCTTCTGACACTGTGAGAGAAAAAGAACAGATTCCTCGACAGTTTTCGAAAGAACTTGCGTCAAGTCTAGAGTTTCTGATTTTAGACTTCAGGCCTCCAGAACAGACAGGAAGGAAACATTTCTATTTTGGACTTCTTCCCCACCTCACCCCGACCAGAAGGGAACACATTTCTGGTGTTTTAACCACCAAGCTTGTGGTACATGGTCACAGGTGCCTTAGGAAACTCATACAGGTACAAATGATACCATTTTTATGAAAATGCACACACATGTACACACATTTTTGGAAGGCTAAACCAATGGATCAATAGGGAACGAAGGAGGGAGAAGGGAAGAAAAGAGAAAAAAAAGTAATGGATGTCTACAAAACTGGCTCCATTCTTAGTACTGAAATCAATTAATTCTATCTAGATGAGGCAAAACCTTCACCTGAGGAATTTTCTTCTTTGTGAAAAGAAATATAATATTGCACCTTACAAGAAGAAAGAAAATGTCCACTGGGCACTTTATCCCTACACCCTGGGACACTGAGGCAGGAGGATCACAAGTCTTGCCTGGGCAACTTAGAGAGATATTTCTCAAAATAAAAAAATTAAAAAGTGCCAAAGCCCTACGAACCTACAGTACAAAAAAAAAAAATTCATTTGCATTTTAACCCAAAAGTCAGTCCTGAAAAAGAATTCAGCAACTCACGTCAAGTGATGAACCTCCAGAAGCCAGTGGAGAAGACGGTGAGAGAGCTCAGCACATCACACTCCTACCTTCCCACGAGCATCTCAGAGCCTCAGAGCCCCGGGTAGAGACAGTGGCCCCACAGTGGGCTCACTGGCTGGTCACCCCAGACCAGATACAGGAAGCCACACTCCAGCCCCAACATTGCGCAATCTCACCAGGCCAAGAAACCTTAAACCACAATCTTCCTCCAACTTGCAACACATTCCCTAAGCGCGTCAATGTCCTTACAAGAAAGGTTTTAAACACAAGTTTTTCTAAACTTGACATGGATTGGTGACAGGCAAGAAACACTCCCTCAGTCCTCTCCCCAGAGCAGTTTCTACTACAGATCAACTAAGACATGGAAACCACTAACACAGAGAGACTTATTGGAAATTACCCTTCGGGATATTTCTTTCTGTTACCAGAAGACCAACTTGTGACTCACGTCCAGTCATTGTGTGAGGCCTGCCTGCTCTCACATCTAGATGAAAAAAACCAGCATAGAATACTCTGAGTGACTTTTACTGAGGGTCAAACACTTCTCTCCTAATATCCAAATAGAAATAAGATGTTACTTCTAAAATCCCCTGAAATTCTTTAAAATTATAACAAAAGAGGCAACAGATGGAGGGGAGTCAGGAGCCACAGCTCTGGATGTTACATCTGCCCAAGTGGGCAGGTGACTTTGTCCCCCAGCTGCAGGGTCTTTTGTCTATGAAGTGGCAGGGCAGGCAGGGTGATTTCACACTGCAAAACGCAGGCAGGCGGAGATGCTCTCTGATGAGGCACTGATTCACATGGCAGATGACTCATCTTTGGAGGACTCGAGATCCTCTAGTTACCCAACAGATTTTTCCAGCCATCACATTTCCAAAATGAAAATGTAACAGCTTGCAACCACGGTAATATGCTTAAGATGTAATAATGGAAAATGAGATGTTATTGATTGGAGAGGGAGAACGAGTAACCACAATGGTGTCATCAAGTCAGAGAAAGAAAGAAAATTAACAGATGAGTTCTTTAAGACTGAGATTTTGCTGCCACCCACTACAGATGGCAAAGTTCTGAATGGCAGTCCCCAGACAAAATAAGATCTGCATGAAATATGGGAGACAGTCCTCAAAAGAATACTCCATCTCCTTTCAGTCATGAGGGAATTCCACATTCTCAACTATATGGCAGCTAAAACTATGTGCTGAATCTATCCTGTTCACAATAATACACAGACACTCGACTGTCTTGCAATTGTGTGTGAGCAAGACAATTTCCTTTTTAATTCCCATGAAACAGAGGTACAAAAATGCCATCATTTTTAAATGCTAAATAAAACAGTATATTTTTAAAGGATTAACTAATATTAACTCGAGGGGAAGACACAAGTAGCTTGATTATAAAAGAAGCACTTCTCAAATCCATGAGTTTGCACCTGGCAAACAAGAATTAAGATTTTATGCAGAGACTGAATATTTTTTCCTATACCCACTGGCCACTTGTATTTGGTGAAATGTCTACTTAAACCTTTAACTCATTTATTAAATTAGGTTGCTTGATGTTTTGCTATTGAGTTGTGGGAGTGTCTTAAATCTTTTGGAGAGTCACATCGTTTCATATATCTTTGCAAATATTTTCTCTCAGTTCCTTTTTTACTCTGTTTGCTTGGTTGTGCAGATACTTTTTAGCTTGAGATCACTAATCATCAAGGAAATACAAATCAAAATCACAATGAGCTACCACCTCATACTAGTGAGGATGGCTATTATCAAAAAAATAAAGGGTGGGTGAGGATATGGAGAAATAAAACCCCTACACACTGTTGGTATGGTGGGAAAACAGCCCTCAAAAAATTAAACATAGAGCTACCATCAGACCCAGCACTCCAGAATCTAAGTATCTACGCAAGAGAACTGAAATCAGGATCTCAAAGAGCTTTCAGCACTTCTGCCATGAATGCAACGCTATTTGCAAGAGCCAGAAGTCCTCTTTGGTGAGTGTTTGTTGTGCTGTCCTGGTTGCTTCCATGTTCTGAATCGATTCAAAACGTTTCTCTCTCAAGACTATGACCAGAAGTCACATGGAGACCGATATGCGCAATGAAACACCTAATGCTTTTATTTGATAGAAATTGCCATAAACATTTTGAATCCAGGCTGGGGATTTAGCTCAACAGCCTAAGTGCCTGCCTTGCAAGCACACGGTCGTGAGTTCAATTGCCAGTATCAAACAAACAAACAAACAAACATTTTGAATTCATTCAGGACATCGAAGCAGGTGCACCAAAAGATGCTCACTAGAGAGGACTTCAGAAATGCTTCAGAAAGTGGCAGAATCAAGGGGATTAGTGTGTCTGAAGCGAAGGGAGAGGATTTTGAGGGCGATGAATGGGCATGTGTTTCACTATAATCATTGTTTCCTTATTAATGGGAAATCCATCGTGTTTTCTAACCACACCTTGGTATTGCTGAGCAAATCTATCTCAGCTGCACAACGGCAGAGCTGAGCAGTTGAGTGCCATGACAGGATGTCCACTGGTCCTCACAAAGGGACACCCTGCTCCAATGCTACCACACTGGGGACAGCCATGCCACCTTCCTGGACTACAGAAGCATGGGTACGGAACACCATGAAAAGCAAGAACATGCTAGTGAGTTCCAATGTCAACAGGTGAGTTTAGTATGCAAAGTTATAGGCTATGATATTTTTTAAAATGTAGAAAACAAGTCCTTGCGCTAGTGAGCGGTGTTAAGACTAGGAAGAATGGAAGCATTTTTTTACCTTTGTCTCATCCAGACACAGGCAATGCTGGCCTTTCAGTCACCCTACCAGAGTTCTTCTTTGTCAACAGCCACCAAGGGCACTTTGAAATCTCCTCTCAGCACAAAGGAAAATGCAAACTTTGAGAGCAGACTTTCATGAATTTTCCAGAAGACAAAATTTTCTTTGTTGCTAATCTTTCTTCTGGAAAGAGAATTGTCATTCTTTCGTACTATGCTCCAGATAGTACAGAAAAATGTTAAGTAAGATTCTTTTGATACTTTCTTCCTGAAACACAGATAGCAGTAACATCCTCCAAACTGTCAACAAGCTATCATTGGACCATTAGGTATTAGGCGCCTACTACAGGTCAGAGCTGTGTTAGATACTGGGACACTAGACACACAAAACTGACATCTGCTTGGCCTCACCTTTTCACCCTTGCTCTATTCCACTTTCAACAAAGACGTCTTTTCCTTAATGGACCCCTCCATCACTCACAAATCTGGCTTCTCCAAATTAGTCTCTGGAATGTGCAGTTTGCCAAAAAACAAAAGACTTCTTTCTGTTCACTAAAATGCAGACTGGAATTCTGTGAAAAGAAGCTCATTTCTGGGGCTCTGCATGCACAGGGCCTCCCATGACCTCCCAGGGCAGCCCCACAGCAACAGTGACACCCCCTTCCTCACTAGACAGGCCCCGTCCACCTTGCCAGCCCAGGGATGCCTCTCCAGTCCCAAAGCTTAACGTGCCCTGTTCTCTCTTTAACCTCTGCCCTTCTTTCTCTTGTGCCAATTACCAAAAATGCCTTCTTTGTATCATCTGTACATTCCATGGTTCTTTGCAGCAGGGGTAAGATAACAAAATATAAAAGAACAGAGTTCAGAAACTTGCAATGGAGAAGGAATCATTTTTAATTTTTTTTTTACTTCATTCAACAAGCATGGAAGTGTTTGCTCTATTCATTCAGCCAGAGACATTTGTGCTTCTTGTTCTGTTTCCTGAATAACACAGAGAAGTATAGAGGTTACGGTCCGTTTGGCTTATAACCTGGCCAGAGCAATGCCATAGAGGAACGCTCTGAGAGCACACACACATCTTGTGCCGAAGCAGCTGTTCACAGTACTGTCTTGGGGGTAGCTCATACTCCTTCAGCTTGGAAGATGGAAGTATGCAGTGAGTTTCCCCATCCTTCAGCTCCAGATCATAGAGATGCTGTTCTATGTGCATCTATAAACCATTTAGAGGCTTCAAGCCTCCAATCCTGAGGACACTCGCGATTGTACTTCAGGGCAAGGCACCTCACTGGGGAGACCACTGTGGGTACACACTCACGTGCCTGCTTTGGTCACACTCAATTAGCAATGCTCATTTGAATTCTTTTAGTTATTCATTCTTTTCCAGAATTCCACCCCAAGAAACTGCAAATGACAGCATTTCCTTTGGAGCATTCCTGTGCAAGGCTACCAGTAACCAAAAGGAGGCATCCAGAGAAAAAGACAAGAAGTGTAGTGTGTGTTTATGGAGTAAGCAAGAGAAAGGATCCTGGAGCAACACTGCAGCCACTGAGCCATAAAAAAGGAGATGACTAGAGACATAAATGGTGACTTGGGGGCAGCAGGAAGCCCTGCCCAGACCATAAAATGTCTGAGGTGACAATGGAATGCTCACAACTCTTGCTATGGTTTCCTCTTGTCCATCTTGCCAAGAGAGTTTAGCCTCTTAAGAGGGCTTTGTTGTAACAGAGTTGTTGTTTTTAACTAGCAGATAAGATAAAAAAAAAATAAAATAAAATAAATATACAGATCATCACAGCAATAATTTTAAAAATCCCCAGGTTCACATTACATGCCTGCTCTTTTAAGTATAAAAATATGCATACATATATACAACATTTTCCAAAACCTGGAGATGGACATCCTAACTGATAGAATAATATAAATGCAGTAGATGTACTACATTGTATTTTCACCAACTACAAGTTCTCTCACAAGTAATGCAAACATTATGCAATCCTTAAATCACTCCAGAAGCATAATGATGGTAATAGCAGACACAGTTACTATGCAATTTCTACTTTTGATATAAAAAAGTTGGGTCTCTGAATCCAAAAATATATACCTCTTAAGTGTTCTCCCAAACACGTTAGAAATTTTTCTGTCTCTAAACTTATTCATTTTCCCCTCCACCATACTTAAAAGGTAAAATTTAAACACTGAAAGAAACAGATTCCTCCACAATTATTTCTGTGATACTTCAGTGGACTAAACACGACCCTGTGAAGCCTGAATAAGCTGCTGTCAGAAGTGAGGCTCACACCCCACTTATTCTTGGGTCTCAGGACAGACCACTTCGAGGTGTCTGCACCCCTTTTAATTTTCCCTCCTGTGCTGCTGAAGAAAACTCTCCCAGAGAATCTCTGGTTTGCTGATGGGGGTGATTTCATCCATAGTAAGTCAGTTTTCATTCTCAGTTACACTCATACTTTAGCTAGAACTACCCATGTATTAGTCTTTCATTATAAAATAATGCCTTGCTTTCAGACTCTGTCTCTATTTTGGTACATCCTTTTAAAGTAAAAGGCATGCCATTAAAATGCATTTCTTCCATTGAGTCGGATTTTTAGACTCATTATGATGCTCATTGTTGACACAATAGCTCCTTCAGACACACCACAATCTGTCATAAAAGACCCATACTTGGATGGGTGACAAAAGTGTTTTGCAAAGGCTGTCTTCTCAATGCAGTTGCTGTCAAAGACATACATTAATATCGTCCTAGTTAAAGACTATTTATTCTAAAAAGCACAAACCATTTAAATAGAAAATGACTTCATGAGCTATTTCTGCAAGTTGAGTTACTTCCGAGAACACAGTGTTGTTAGATATTCACTGTATAAACGAAGACCAACTAATGAAAGTTCCTAATCCCACACACTTGGCCACAAGCAGATGTTCTGCTCAGTGTGACTGTGGCATGGATTCCTGTTCTTTCCTATAATCAATAAGTATATTACGTTTCAAATTATGTCTCAGATTTCATTTCAGATTTAAGTGAACTCTTTTCTTGTATCAGTAAAAATGAAACACCTTACATGAAACTGCTACTGAAGTTGAGTCATATGTTGTAAAAATAAACCTTAAATTAAAATGTGTTGTCCCCCTTAGAAGTGTTAGATCATCTAAAATAGAAGGGTGACAGATCCTTTCACAGTGAGGTCATGCTTTATTCTGAATCATCGTGATAGACTTAGGACACAAAGCCTATATTCTGAACGATTAAAACAATAAATTAGGCCTATACCAGGTAAACAGAAAGAGGAGGAAACACAAAATACATTTTAAAATTTCAATTTGGTAACATTTCATTGCTGTTAGATCATTTAAATTCTCTCTTTTTTTTTTTTTTTTTTTGGTACTGGGGATCAAACTCACCACCTTGCACTTGCCAGGCAGGTGCTTACGTCACTGAGCTAAATCCCCAGCCCAGGTCTTTTAAATTCTGATTTCCCTCTTTCTAGAAGAAAAATTAAGAAGCTTGTATATGTTAAGGGCCTATTACATATTTAGAAATAAAGACCAAAAAAGAACTTTAGAAAAACAACAGATTCCAAAGTGACTTGCGTAAGATCGCACAGATAACTAATAACAGAGACCTGAGTTTATCCTTTGGTGTGCCTAATTCTGATATCGCTACGTTATATGACTCTGCTGTCTAAAAAAACACAGCAATAGATGATCAGGATCACCTCTAAAAAGAAACAGAAAACTGGTAGCAAGATATTATGTGTGCTACTTAGACCATTCTTCAAGAAATTAAAAGTTCTTTCATAAGCCACTAAAATTGTTTATAAAGGAACTCCTAATGCCTTGGGAAAATGGTCACAAAAGACTTAAAAAGAGTAAGAAACTAATCAATTTGAGATTAAAATTACATTTTAATATGTATATATTCCTAATGAGATTGAATATCAACTATAGCTTTCTCCTGGGTGATAGACGTATCGTGACTATTAATTACCTTCATTAAGTTTCTCCTAGATATCCAAAATTTCTAAAATTATCATGTGTTAGTTTTTCAAAAACATGTCTATTGATTATTAAAATACACTAATATATTGAGTTAATACAAATAAATCCTTTAGTATATTAATACATTAAAGTATTGTGAGCTGATAAATTTCACATGACACACAATGAGGATTTGGGATATGAGGAGGAGAAATCAAACCCAAGGTCATCATTTTTTTTCCTATAACTTTTCAAAACTCATTTAAGGGAAAGTCATCAATCAAAAACAAAAGCAGAAACAAAAAATACAATGAACTCCCATTGATCCATCATCCACCTTCAACTTTCACCAACTTGAAAGCAAATCTGACGCATCATATCATTTCATCCATAAATATTTCAGTCTGTATCTCTAAAGGATAGGACTCCATCTTGTTACTGTTTAAACATAGCAAGAACAACATCATCACATTTAAAAATAACTCATAATAATCCCTTACTATCATTAAATATCCAGCAACAATTCAAATTATCCAAACTGTATCATAAATTCTTTGTTGTATTGTAGTTAGAATATCCAAATTGTAGTCCAAGTAAGACCATACACTTTTGCGAATCTTTTAATTGATAGCTTTCCTTCCATCTCTTTTCTCCCTCTTTCTAACTTCTGTCTTGAACTTTGTTTGTCCTGTAAAGTTTTCCAAGATCTCGATTTTATTGAACACATTTCTTGATGTGGATAGCACACTTCTCCGACTTGACATTTCCTGAAAATATGCAGGTCTAGAAGTGTGGTCGGATTCAGATCTGAATTTTTTATATGTCTACCCACTGGTAGTACTGTGTGCTTCCATGAATCTTGTCTGCTTGTGTTGCTTTCTGAACATTAACATCTATTGACAGCTACTGCCTAATTCATTGAGGGTTGCAACCTGGTGGCGTCCTATAACTCCTTTTCATGTATCAGCTGGAATACTTCCACAGAGAATTTTCTCTTCTTGCGCTATTTGGTTGCTTTGATATACAAGTTACATAGTACAGGAAGGATAAATATTTAATTCTTTTTATTTATATTTGCAAAATAACAACTTACTTCCTAGCACAGAATAGTCCTTAAAATACACAAATGTGACCCTAGCACTCCTATGCCTTTCCTACAATCGTTAGAAGCAAACCACTACGCTTAGATAAAGCAAAGCACCTTCAGTGAGGGACACAAAGATTCTGACCCCAGCCTGTCTCCAGGTTATCTTTCCTAGAATCCTATGTCCAGCACACCATGGTCCATCCTACGACAGAGCCTTTGTATGGCCACTTCCTTTGCCACCTCCTGGCTCTAGTTAATTCCTGTTCATCCTTTGGATCTCTTTTAAACCTCGCTTTGTCCGGGGAACCTACCCTGGCCCTGAAGCACACTACAGTTTCTAAGAAATTAATTACATCTGCAAATAAAGAGTGAATAAGTGAATATTTGGGGTTCTAACGTAACATGTTTATTCTCATTCATCTGAAAGACATTTGCTGACCAGAACAGCTAACGTGTTGAACGCTACGCTCAGTTCAAAGAACTTTGAGCTAATGACAATCTAATCTAGGGTAGTGACAAGCAAAGAGACAATGCCAAGACAGGGTTTATGGTTCCATCATGCAGCGGGCGTACAATGACACCTGAGCACCTGGCAGATGCAAAAACAGGCACATTTAAATTAAAGCAGTACAAGATTCCTTGCTGGGTAAGAGACACTATCTTTGCTAACAGCTGGACCCAACTGGAGGACACAGAGACCAGAATGAATCTTTCAGCCAAACTTGAGATAAATTTCATTTATTATTAAACTGTGAATGTTGTAATGTTTAACACTTGTGCCCAAAACATGACTTTTATGAAGCTATTTATAATAGAATCTACCTACCATAAATGTACAACGCGAGTTAAGATCTTGAAACAATAGAGTGCTAAAAGGGATATACAATTGGTTCTCCGTATCTGAAGCTTCCACATCCATAGATTCCAACAATTATGAATCAAAAATATTCTTAAAAATTTGTGTCTGCATTGAACATGTATTTTTTTTCTTGTTATACTTCCTGTAGAATATGGTATAACAACTACTTAATGCAACCGCTTTTACATTGTGATAGGTATTATTTAAAATGATTTAAATATACAGGAAAAGTCTATGTAACTACTGCATCGCTTCACATAAGGGACTTGAGTATCCATGGATTTTTGCTATCTGAGGGGTGGATCCTGGAACCTACTCCTTAAGAATACCAAAGAACAGCTGTGTTTCAAGCAAGTGCCTTTTTGCAAAGCTGGATGAAAATATACACCAAATTCTTTACATGATTCAGAACAAATGCAGTATGATCCCTAAGTCATTGTTAGTTAGTAGCATAAAACCATATCTGAATCAAAAAAATACATATCTGAATCATTAGCATAAACTGTTGAGTATAATATTTCATTGCTATAGATGTTTTCTTATATAAATATGGTTCCGCTGGAATTTAGAGTTATGATTACAGAGTTATGATTAAATCAAATAATACGCTTCTTTGATCTGTTTTTGCTTTGCTTTTATATTGGGGACTTGTCTCAGTGCTTCATACTTGAACTACACCCCCAGACTTTTTTTATTTTCTATTTTGCAGTGGAGTCTCACTGAGTCACTAAGTTACCCAGGCTGGGCTCAAACTTGCAATTCTTCTGCCTCAACCTCCTAGAACCTATTTTTTCTATGACACTTAATAACAGAAATGTCTCAAGTAAATCTTCCTACCCCCAGTTCTTATCCCACTTCCTAATATAGAATAAGAGCTCAGCAATGACAGAATAAATTTAAGAATGATTTCAGACAGAAAGGCGTTAAATATTGCAGAGATGATGGCTATAAATAGGATAACTATAAATTAATCATCCAAATTCAGACACTTCTGAGAGTGAACAAGATTAAGAAATATAATCCTGGACTGTCTAAAGCAAACCCAGGCTTTACCATAGCATTGACTTGAAGAAAAATTGATTCATTAATCACATATTTAACTTTACAAGAGTTTGGGGAATGTCAGGGATAGGTTGATGACAATGATTATGTTAAACAGCCTGATAGATTAGAATATTTGAATTATAAAAAATAGATGAGAAGATACGCAAATTCATTCCTGTACATGCAGATATAAAATGCAACCACAATGAGATTCCACTACTCATCCAAGAGAATGGCTAAAATTTGAAAATTGATACTACAGCAAAGCTGGAGTAACACATGGGACTCTTATACATCACTGGTAGAAGTGTAAATTGGTACAGGCACTTTTGGAAGCCTATTTGGCAGCATCAATTAAAGTTTAATATATGCTCTATGTCCCAGCAACTTCATCCCACAATAGAAATGCACACATATGTTCAACAAGAACACAAAAGGGTGTTCATAGTCATTACACAACATATAGTATACCAAATCGCCAAGATATATGCCTCCAATATATATAATTTCTACTTGTCAATTAAATATTTTTATATTAAGAAAAAAAGAATATGCTTTTGCCAGCACTATTCCTAAAAACCTAAAAACTAGAAATAACTCAAATGTCCCCCAAAAAGAAAATAGACAGACACAGTGGGACATATTCAAATAAACTGGTACCATAAAGCAATCAGATACCACTGTTACACTCAGCAACATGGTTGAATCTCACAAACAAAATGTTGACTAAAAGCGGACAAACGCAACAGAGGAAGCAGTGGATATAAATGGAAAAAACAGTAGAAAATGTCTGTGTATGGTGATAAAAGTCTCCACAAGAACTACCCTTGGGAGAAACAGTAACTAAGAGGGCCAGAAGGGGAGTGATCCACAATCTGGAGCTTTTGTTTGTGTTTGCGTTTTGTTTGTTTTGTTTTGTTTTGTTTTGTTGGTTTGTTTTGGTTTGTTTTGTTTCCACAGTACTGGGATTGAACCCAGAGCCTTCACATAGAGCTACATACCCACATCCCCAAAGCTTTTTTATTTTTTATTTTCAGACAAGGTCTCACTTGGTGGCTAAGTTTCCCAGACTGTGCTCAAATTTGCAATCCTGCCTCAGCCTCTCAGAATCCTGGGGTGATAGCTGCCTACAAGTGATATTTGGTCAACATTCTTAAAGAGTTCACCTTGTGACAATTCATTCAATGCTACTCTTACAATCAATGTGCTCTTATAATTGGTGTATTTTCATGTAAATCATAGATAACAAAGGATTTATGGAAAAATACATTCAAGAGATGATATTCTCACATTTCTTTTTCTCCCATAAACTCTGAACTCAACCATCATAAAAGCAAGATTACTCCACTAGTCTCAGTATTACCTGGCAAAGCCAATCACGCACATTCTCAGTATGTGTTTGATGATGATGATGTTCTTCATAAAGACTCACCAACGTCTCCTACTCTAGATCTCTTGTTTTCTTATTTCTACTGTCTGGTCTGTTCAATGTTAGACCAATAAAGACCACCGGAGTTGGACTGGGTGTGTAGCTTAATTGCACCTACACTTGCCAAGCATGTGTGAGGTCTTGGTTTGATACTCATACTGAAAATAAACAAAAAAGACTACCCCAAAACAAGAAGCAGTGTCACTGTATTTGACTCATGGATGAATGCTATTATAGAACTGCAATTTTTTTTTTTAGAATACCTGTTAGCAATTTCCACATTGTTAGCACAGAGAAACATCAAAGAAACATCAAAACACTGAAAATTCTGGCTTCCAGATACTTCAAATAACAAGTGAAGGAACTAAGAAAAGAGATATCAGTGCTACTATCGAGGGCCAAGTGCAACCATTTTGGGTCATATTGTGTCCCATGAAATTCACACTCAATTCATAACTTCCAGTACCTTGAAATGTGCACGAATTTGGAGACTAAGGCAATGAGTGGAAATAGGATCACTATAATGCCACAACCTATTATGACAAGTTCCTTTGTAAGAAGTGGAAATTTGGACACAGACTAACATAGAGGATACACAACGGGAAGACAGAGAGTACAGTCATCTGCAAGCAAAGGAGAGAGACAGGGAAGAATTCCTTTCTATGCAGTCCTAGGTGAAACCTTAGGCTTCTGGCCACCAGAGCTGCTTTTGTGGCACCCAATCTGTGGTTCTTTGTCATGGCAGCCCTAGTTCATACATGGTTCATTGAGAGCAGTTTGCACACTTCAATCTACTCGTCCATCACTTGCTGCCATCTGTGTGGTTGGAGCATGCAGGGTCTTCTGAGATGAGGCTGCACCTAGAGTGCTTGATAATCTATTCCTTTCACTAAGCCATTTCTATTGGGTATGTACTCAGCACGTACTCTGTGGGTGTGTCTGTGTGTGAGAGAAAGAGAGAGAGGAGAGGGGTTATGTGTGTGACTCCATTGTACAGTTGGTGTACGTTCCTCTGTCATGCCCCACTTTTGTTTCATCATCTTTCTGCACCTGTGTGACCCAGGAATCCAAGAAATGGTAAAGCCCTCTTGGGGCTGGGGATTTAGCGCCTGCCCGGCAAGCGCAAGGTCATGAGTTTGATCCCAGTACCAAAAAAATAAAAAATAAAAAATCCTCTTGCTTCTGGAACAATAGGTATGAAAAATGCCTGTGCCTGTCATTAAAACACAAAGAATATGGCTTTCTAGAAGATAAATGAATACAAGATATACCTTCCCACCAAAAAAATTAAATAAAAAGGAAAAAATGAAAAAGGGCACAGGAGGAGAGGATCACAAAGACAGAAAAGAAAAAGGATTACACTAGAAGGCAGAGCCACTGGGATGAGGAATGTTAAGCTCTAGTTTAACCTTTTGTGATATCAGTTATCCACACAGGAGGGCTGAGACCTCAAAGTATCCCTCGTCTTCTAGTTCCACTTTCAGCACAGAACATGTAGCGCATCTTTCTTAAAATATAGATTTGGTTTGCTTCCTGCAGAATTAATTCAACTGCACCTGTAGCACACCATCCAGAAGTCATTTACAATAATTTGTCAGGATTAACCTTTTGATAAAGCATAAATTTGTCAGAATTTAAAGCACTTTAAAGAGGAGCAGAGGTCCATTTTTTATTACACAAATGCTGCATCAGCAAGTTCACAGAGGCGAAAACTACTGATGCTGGCATGGAGGCAACTCTATTGGATGTAATCTTTAGTGCCATAAAACAGAAGCTTGCCACTACAGCACCAGCACAAGTGATTCACAGCCAAGCGAATCTTCCTTGGTTAGTCCTAGAAATGTCAAGCTCAGTAATTAATGAGGGACCCTTACAGGAGGTCCACACACTCAATTTTAAAATGACAAATGAGAATTCTACATTGCAACAATTAAAAGTGTTTGCACACATATGTTTTTAATGTTCAGTAGCCACCATCTGCAAGAATTAGGAGACATTAGACATCCCTAGATACCACCCAGTAGAGCACAGAAGAATCCAAATGCCTACAGGATAAAAGCTTTTCGGTCTCAGAAGCAGTTAAAGCAAACTCAGTTACTTGCAAACAGCCCAGAGTCTTATTGTCCTCTCTTGAAAGGGAGACATGGGGGTAAAACTAGCACACTAGTCTGGACACTTGCATAGCTAACTTTACCAATGCCTTTTTGAAATTAAATTTTGCATGACCAATTATTAATTAAAATTAAACCAATGTTTCTGCTGTAGAATTTCTATTTCTGGAACACAAACCGCCTACACAAGAGGACAGTGCTGCAGTACAAAGATTTATCTTCCAGAAGCCAGGATTTTCCCGAAGGCAGCACTACGCTTTGTGGTAGCTTTCCGTGACTCCAGCAACACAAAACAATTCACGGGGCGTGAGTGATTTTTACCACAAAAACTGTAGCATGTAGGAATATACAAGGAATGATCAAAAGCTACAGTGAATCCTTGCATTTTTTAAAATTTTATTATAGTATGGACAACTATTTTGAAGAAAACAAGAGACATTATGGTAAAAAAAAAAAAAAGTAAATAAATACGAAGTTTTATTACAGTAAAAGACACATTGCCATGAACCCCCCTTGACGTACTCCCACACTTTCAAAACACTTCTCTCACTATTCTTGCCATTTTCTGAGACAGTTTATGCTTATGTCCACAGCAATTTCTATCAAATAAAACCATTACAATGTGTCCACATCCACCTTATTCACCAAATCTGGCAGCAGACAACTTCTGACTCTTCCCCAAAAGATAAATGTTTTTAATAAATTCAGGACATCAAGGCAGCCATACCAACACACCTAAAAACACACTCTCTTTTAAGAGGACTTCCAGAACTGCTTGAAAAAGCAGGAGGAAGGATGGGCTAAGTGTGTTCAAAATGAGGGAACATACTTTGAGGGGGGATTAATGGCAATATACCTTTTATTGTGATAGATTTTATTTTAATTTAAACATTCGCTGTATCTCTTACCATACTTCATACATACGTACAAACATACAAGTTACAACATATTCTACATTTATAAGACAGATGCATAAAAATACAGGTACCAGCCAATTCACAATAAAAATGTAGATGAACCAAGCTTTTCAGGGAAGTATCAATTTGATTATTTGGGAATATTCCTTAAAACTGATTCCATGCGCCCTTAGATGATCACCGAAGCATATGTGCTAATGTATGGACTTAGCTTGACAGGACTGCAGCCATATTCAGTCATAACCACCATGACTGCCCCAGAGTAACCCTATTGGAATTTTTCTTCATAGTTTTCCAGCAAAGCAGCAAGTAAGAGGCACTGTCCACAAAGGAGGATAAGGCCAGATCTCCACCTTGTAATTGAACCCTTAGGCAAATCACTCAGCTTTGGCAAAAGAACCTCCCTTACTAGTCTCCTAATCCAGGAAACTTCCGGAATGAACTACCTCTGGAAATATCAAACCATGTTAACATCAACCAAAATGCTTTTACAGCTCATAGCCAATTAGTAAATTGGTCCTCACTTCATTTCCAAGAAAGATACTCTGTGGTGAGTATGTATATCTACCCTACTACCCATGCTTTCTACCCAAACTTTAAAGAGCAAGCCAATAATCCTTTATGGCCAACTAATAGCTAAAGCCCAGGGCTATATATACAGTTATTGAGAATGGGTCTCATTAATTTAGCAATAAGCCAAATATCTCGACGCTAAAACAACACTGATCAACACCATAGTTTAGTATAAAACATGAATTTCAAATCTATCAAATATCAGAAAACAGAAATTAAAACCTTCTAGAATATACAGAAATTGAAATAGTGAACCTCACTAGTCATGAAGAAATTATTTCATCCCAAGATTTCCAACCATCCCATCAGTTAAACAATATTTTATATAATACATATTTCTCCGGTTCACAGGTACTAAATGAGACTTGCTTCTTGGCTTCTTTGATGGTGAAAGGTGCTTTACCAAATGATTAACGGAGCTCAGATCCAAGAGGGGAAATTATTCTGGCCCCAATCATTCTCATAACACAGCTGAAACCAAACTGTAAAAGATGCAGTCGCCTCCTGGGTTTCTTTAAAAACAAAATATAGAAAAAAATCAAATTTATATATAAATACAGAAATGCAAATTCTTGCATTTTCAAGTCACCACTTCTTTTCTTTTTTGTGTTTCTTTGCCCCAATAAAGTATCTCATATTTCTTAAGCTAGATATGCTTTGTAAGAGGTTTTTGCAGGGATTATCTTATTTCCACAGGAGAGAAAATACACACCTATCTAATCCACCTCTTTCAATGCCACAAGGACATAAAACCTGTTCCAGAAGTTCTGCAGAAATCATTTCTTTTTTGGGAGTATTCCACACAAAATGATGAACAACAGAAAGTCAGACTCAGGAACCTGGGGTGCAGATCAGTGGTAGAGAGCTGAGGCCCTGTCAGATTCCCCCAGCCTCAGACCAAGAGGGACTCTCAGTCAGAATTCCCTCAGGGAAAACACACTATTTCTCCTATTCAAAAACAAACCAAATTTATGCTTTGAACAACCAATGATTCAAAGCAAAGGGAAATTACTTGCTTTCAGGGTGGTCTTAAGTCACCATCATTACATACCAAAATACTTTGATAGCAACACTTTAAAAGAAAGGTAAGCTCTTCTATCTTGTTCTTTTATGTGAATGTACATCTCTACTGGACAGTAACCCATGTTCTCCAACACAAAAAACACAAAGGCTACTTTAGTGTATTTTGGAGTGCCCCCCCACCCCGCGCCTGTGTGTGGTGTGGGTATAGCAGTGGGTATGTTGGGGACGGAGTCCAGGAACTTGCGTGTACTAGGCAAGTGCTCTACCACTGACATTACACACCCAGACTGGATGGGAGTTTTCTGATCTACATAAATATGAAGCAATTTTTAAAGTATTATATTCATTTACTTTTATCGGAAAAATATTAACACTTAATAAAAAAGTTAACTCTGCTTTTACTGAGCTACCTCAGAGCTCTGTTTTCAACCATAGGGTCAGCAATTCTTTCAAGAAGTCCAAGTCTGTGTGGACTAAAATTTGACATTACTCAAATAAGGCTTTTTTAAAAACTAACAACAGGAGAGTCATAACCAACATCGGCCTCGATAATCATAACATTCCCCCTAAATTCATCAGGGTTTGTTAAGTATCGTTGAAATTGTTAATCTTTCCCTAGATAAGTGGTTTTCCACTGAGGATTAAATGAAAATAAGAACACTGGTGAGTTATTAGGAAAAGTCAAAGAAACTAGGTATTGCCAACCAAGAACAGAACTCTGGTCACCAGCCTTTTAGCATGAAAATCAACTCATTTAGAATTAGAATCAAGTAAATAAAGGTACTTAAATTATGCAAAAATTCTCAGGAGGCATCAAAGGAATTCCTATACTCCAAACATATGTCATCTAAAAACGTGAAAACAGCTATGTGATCAAGCATGATAACAATAATTTTTACTAAATATCTCCATGGCTTCTCATTGCTTATTTTGCCTTTACCCAAAGCAAGATAATAAAAAAAAAGACTAAAATTTTTTCAAAAATTTTTATCTTAAATTTTATATCCTTCAATTGTATTAAATCAGCAAAGACCAGAGAGCTAGATAAGCTTTATACAGAATGAATGGTCTGAAGTCTAGACAGCATCTATAAACTTTACCATAATTACCTTTCCACACTGAAGACATGATTGTGACTTAATACTGACATATACTTAATGGAAATGCTTTAATGGAGTCTCCAAATTCAATCCAAAAAGTACTGAAACTAAAGGTTGCCAACTTCTGGTACCTGTAAATTCCTGTCCTCTGTTTTCTGAGCAACCACCTAACCGCCCTCCCTTCTCCACTCCCTACCTGGAAGAATCCATCCTGAACTGATTTAAACACAAAGTCAATTATCTCATTTCTTTCCAACAATCACTGCAATTTCTAGTGGCAGTGAGGGAAGAAATCATTTCTGTCCTGGAGTTTTGTGTGCAAAAGAAAGTACTAAATGAGAACTAATTACAGCTAACAATGAAATTCAATGTTATAGAGTTAAGAACTTTGTGTACCTATTATCTCTACACCTTGAGACAAATATTATCCCCGTTTTGCAGAAAGAGAAGCTGAGGCTTGAGAGAATTAAGCACTGTACCTTTCTTCCACAAAGGCACACAAGAAAACCTGAATGTTAGAACAGTTGCTTATCTGTAGCCCATCAAATTTAGAGGGTATCACATTTTGGGGGGAGTATTACATTTTTATTCAGTCTCTGAAGGATGAATTGTTTCATTGTGCAACTTTTGCTTTAGTTGCATGCCGACATGACAATTTGTATATTATATGCAATAGCTTTAAAAAACCTGAGTTTTACAACTAGTTAACAAAAATAATTATTTAAACTATGAGCCTCCAGACAACAATGTATGCTCTACAATATGATAGTCACCATGGATATGTGGCTTTTGAGCATTTGAAATGAGAATTGGCTGACTGTATATTACTGCAAATAACAAAATAGATGTAAGACAAGGTAAGGCATGAGGAGCCAGAGGTGAGCTCAGTGGCAGAGCACTTGCTTAGCATGGGAAAAGCCCTGACTTCCACCTCCAGCAATGGAAAAAAATAATTAGGTTGTCACAGGACATTCAAATTGCTAGTTAAGGCCTTGTTAACAGCAAAATATATGTTGATTTTAATCATTATCCAATCATGAATTCATTCAGGAAACAAAATAATTATTTATTGAGTAACTGCTACGTTCCAAGATAATAATACAATGTCTGATACATGAGCCTGTCTCTGGGAAATTTCATTAGACATCTATTAGACAATGTCCCAATCACAACACTTAATTCTTTACTAATTAATAAGGCTGTAGCTGTTAGAAATAAAATCTAAATGGTCCTGGAATATATTTAAAATGTAGCAGAGAGAAAGAAAAGAATAATGCTAACTCTAATCCAAGGATTTCATTAATTGAATATGGGAAATTGGTTTACTTAAAGCTAAACTATTTAATCTCCATTTTAATATTAATCAAAATAGGAGGTCAAATACAAATTGAATTCAATGAGGGAAAAGGTATCTTTCAAATTCCAATCATCATCCCAGGCACCTGCACTGCCAAGGAGATGACTGTGATCTCACTTTAACCTACTCTTGTAAATACCTGCTCGCCTGTATGTCTGAAAACAATAAAAGTGACTAACTCTTGCAAAATGTAATAACTTACTGCTATTTCTGTGTGGCATCAAGCAATAACACAAATACAAAAATACATACCACAATAAATCTATTTTTTAAAAACCCTACCTATGCTGTGTAGGCACATAGTAGCAAAATAATCAGCACATTAACCATAAGGTTGCAAGGTATCTAATTTTCCTTTCCTTTGGTGTTAATTTTTTTTTTTTTTTCAGATGTGATGCACCCATGATTTTAATACAGAAAAACAGGGCGGGAATATAACTCAGCGCACAGCGCCTGCCTCGCAAGGGTGTTCATTTTAACAGAACTGATAAAATGTTCTAGCAATTTCTTTTAGCTCTTACTTGGCCTTACAATGTAGCTTGGCTTCCTAAGATGAAAGGTCTAGCTAGAGGGGGCCTGGTGTCTACACCAGAGAAAAATGAAATACCAGTAAAGAATGCCACACTATTAGAATATTGTCCACCACCATCTCAGTCTATGAATCTTTTTTGTGGTTTCTTTATGTTAAAAAACAATAACAAAACAAATAACAACAATAACAAAAACCTGTTTATATTTCCAAAAGAACATGATCCCACAGTTCCTATTGAGTGAAAATCCCAGTAACTACACTAAGGGTTCTGGTTGAGTAAGAATCAAGCTCACAGTTTCAAAATCGCATTTCATGGAAGATTTGAGCAGAAGACATTCTATGTTTGATCCAGAAATCCCAAAACACTGTCATTTAGATACTGTCAGTGCAAAAAAGAGAGAAAGCAAGCTGAGAGGCAGTATCTAATTAAGACATCAAACCACTGCCCTGACTGACTCGCTTTTCTTGTTCTGCTAGATGAGGTTTGCTTGGTGGTTTTATTAATATTCTAGCATAGCAAAGGGATTGCTACATTAAAACACACTGTAAATCCAAGCTTCAAGATGCAATAAACTCATAACATACTGAGCCTCGAGGGTATTAATTTTTTCTTTTCTAAATAAATGCCAAGATCTTGCTGGTCTCACTCCTCTTCCAATAAAATTCCAAATACAAATCTTCAGGCTGTGAATTTCTGAACCAATGAAGGAATTCAAGAGCTGGGCTATCTGAGTGCCTGCTGGTACGAGCCTGTGTACTCCTGAAAGCCAAGTCCAGAGGAAGACACCGCCCCACTCCAGAAAGTTTGCAACCTGGAATATTTCCTTGGGGCTGCAGTGACAAATTATCACAAACTTTGTGGCTTAAAACAGCAGAAATGTATCCTCTCATGGTGTCAGGAGGGTCTTGATCAGAGAATGAATCCATACCTTGTGTCTTCTAGCTTGTGGCAGCTACTGGCTTTCCTTGGCTTATGGTCCCAGCACTCCAAACTCTGCCTCTCTCTTCACGTCTCCTTCGTGGGCACCCCATTCCTTCCACTGTCTTCTAAAGACATTATGACTACATGTAGGGCCCAACCAGCCATATAACTCCAGTCAATATCCTTATCTTAATTTCACCTGTGCTTTAATTTCATCTGTGCTTTCCTTCCATGGTAACATTTACAGGTTCCACATTCAGACCTGGTATCTTGGGAGGTGGGGGGCCACTGTGCAACCCACATATCCTCAGCCTTTCCGGGAAGGTGGGCCTTCCAGACAAGAAATTTAAATGACTAAAAAACAAGCAAGGCAGCACATAACTAGGTACTAAACTGTGCTGCCAAAAGCCCTCCAGCCTGAGTTCAGGGAATATGGTCCTCACTACCTGGATGATGAAGGTCATTCTGGGATGGGATGAGGCCCCTTTCAAGAGGGGATAGAGAATTTTGCTTTCCACCTTATGCTCCTCATTTTAGCTGCTTTTAGTGACCCTCCTTATTATATCATCTTCATCAAACCACAGCTCCTTCTGACTTCTGTTCCACCTCATTACAGTCTTACACAGATTTTCTTGCTGCTTCTTCATTTCTATGGTTGCTTGTTTCAGGGCCTGTCTTTTCAAACTAAAGTGAACAACTACTTGTAAGACATGAGAGACAGGGCTGGGGATATAGATCCTGCCTGTTAAGCACGAGGTTGTGTTTGATCTCCCATACCAAAAAAAAAAAGACATGAGAGACACAGAAGGGTTTGTGATACCCTCAAATTATTACACTGCAGGACCTGTCACAGTGCCTGAATCTCTCCTGTTTCTCTGAACTAAAGCCCACCACTGAATTCCAATACTGGGGCCGGGCTGTACGTCGTCGGTAGCATAGTCCTTGCCTAGCACACATAAGATGTAGGTTTGATGGCTAGCACCACAAAAAGAAAAGAAAAACAAATGCTATTTTGTAGTGCTTTACACATTAAATCATAAAGTTTCTCTATCCTTGTATAAGAAATCTTCAGTTTGTCAAAAAGTTGTTTCTGTGGCATTTGAGTATTCAGTAAGTTTAAAAAGAAAAAGAAATAAAAACTAGGAGGAGACTATGATTTCAAATGCAAGAAGGCAAAAGAGATTAAGCTTTAACTACCAGACATCTCAGGGCAGGGTTAGAGGGCCTGCTGGACTTCCACAAGAGGCATCTGCATACTTGGCTTGGTTCTCCAAACTCAAAGAAAAGCTTCTTCTCTTAATGTCTGAGATGCCTAGGGTCATTCTCAGTTATGCTGAACTTTGTACCCCCAGTATCTAGTCCAGCCCTAAAACATACTAGGTACTCAACAGTATTGAAATAGTTGATGGATGGTGGGGGAAAAAATGGGTGGATGTATGAGTCAATGGGTGGATGGATGAACGGATGGATGGATAGTGGATAAATGGATGAATAGAAGTAAAAGAGACACACTTATCTGAATGATCAGGAAAAAGGAAGAAGACAATAAAAGAGAGAAACAGGATCAAGACACTGGGAACTAAAACATTAGACATCAAATTTTCCTTTTGTAGACATTTCACTCAGAGAATGTTCTGATCAGTCAACTGCCAGGAGAGAATACTTCACAGATGCCCTGGCTGCATCTTTGTTGGACAAATAGCATGGCACAGTACCTGGAGTCAGATATACCTGGTTCAACTCCCAGCTCTATCATGACAGCTTCCATTTCTTCACTTACAAAATGTAAATAGCAATTTCTACTTTATGGGGACTGTTGACAGGTTTAAAGATCATTTTGCTGAAGACTAGTATATACAGGAATCTCTGAAGAACTCTTTTTTTCTGTGTACCTTTTATCTCCCAAGAAGTTTCCAAAGCGCTTTATATAAGCGTATCACTTAGAAATATTACTCAATTGATGCATTATTCTCTGTAATTGACAGTTACTTTCCTACTTCCTGCCTTTCTTTTCATCCTTCTGTATCACCTAGATAAAATATAGTCACGAGATTCAAAATATATACTAGTGTATGCCATAGAAATTGTCCTTCCTTCCACCGGGCCCTCAGTTCCTATGAAATTTTGGTAGCAATGAGGTTTATAAGCAATGGGCTGCTTATAAATGAGGCTCACAATAATATACTGCTCACTTTGGGTTTAAGCAACCCCAAACAAAATGACCTACTTTTATTCACTCCCTCAAGTCTGCAGCAGAGCCAACCTGCTTCGCTTCACCATGATTCCTTAGGTAGATTTAGCACACAGTCTGTTTAATAAAGAACCATCACATATATTATTCATCTATTGGCAGTTTCCAAAGAATCAGAAAGCTAAGATACATTTGACATAAAAACGGTATTCAGCATAGCTCAGTACTCCTCAGATGACTGAGAGGGGTCTGCTATGTGCCATGCCATACTTCAAGGATGTCACTGACAGTAGGTGAATCGATACAATCAATACCCTGGAGAAGGGCAGAAATGATAGCACATAAAGAGTTTGATTCTAGAAATATTTGGGATGACATTTCATTTTTTAATAACATACTGGGATCCAAGATTTAAAAAAAAAGAAGAAGAAGAAGAACCAGAGATCACTAGAGTTGGCCAAAGTCCACTGAAATTAGCCAGCCTGGAAGACTGAGGTCTGAAGAAGGTAGAAATCAAAGGGAAAAAAGCCGCAGAACAGGACCAGAAAGAGTTGTTTCTAATGGTGAAACAAGGAAGGACACAAAAGACAAAGATAAGCAGGGTTCCTGCAAGTTGTGGAATTTGCATCCCTAAGTTAGAATCCTTAAGCAAATAGATAAACTGATGCAGAGTTTAGGGCCAGCATGAACCATGGAGTCATTATCCAGTGAACACCACAGGTATAGGACTCAGTCCCCCTTTTCTGGCCACCTCAATCCACAACTCTGTTTCAGGAGTGATCTAACAAAACAAACCTATCCTGGTTTCAGAGCCTCAGCGTAAACAAAAGTCAGGACCCAGGAGGCCTTTCACAGGGAGAGGATTTGCTGCTGGGACTATGGCAGTGATACTTCTCACCCTTGTTTGGCTGGCTTCTCAAATGTACTCCGAACCCCTGTGGCCAGAAACCTATACAAAATATTTGGGAATGGCAGTTTTAATCATTATAGCAAAGTGAACCTTTTGAATTTGTCTGTAGCGTCAGGCAGATATTGACAGAAAATTTTGAAGAAAAACATTCCATGAACTTTGACCTAAATTCCCACACTGAGATGAGTGCCTGAACATTTATTATGATAGAAGCAAGGTTTATTTATCCCAAAGACAGAATGACAATAAGTGAACTTTGTTTCTCCTTTGAACTACAGCAATCTGCAAAAACAAAATAAAAAATAGAAGCTGGAAACATGCTGGTAATTTTTTTGTTACACTACCATCTTTTTATTCTAATCACTGTGGTCAGATGCAGTAGAAAGTATTTCAACACAAGCAGTAGTCACATTAGTAATTGTGCCACCCCTAAGAGGTGCCCCCTGCTACAGTAATTTGTCATTAAGAACCAGCACCCTGGTGATACTTTCCCAGAAGGACACAGGCCGAAAAGGGAGCTCCCAGAATGCCAGTGTGTAGTAGGGGCTGAACAGAACAAGGAGCAAACACTTGGAGTCACCAGACAAGGCCTCAGAGGAAAGAACATCCCACTTGGGGCATTCTGAGTTTTCTTCCTTCTTTCTTTCACCTCTTATTTGCATCCCAATGAAAGAATGTGAAAGGGGCTTGATTATGCATTCAAACAGCCTGCCTGGATCACTGTAACACCCAGGGGTCACCCTTCCAGCCCAACAGGAGCTGTTGCAGTCCCAGTTCCAGTTCACAATAAACCTCAGTAACACAAAACGCAGAA
The DNA here is from genome assembly GCA_004027295.1 of Dolichotis patagonum. Classification (NCBI taxonomy): domain Eukaryota; kingdom Metazoa; phylum Chordata; class Mammalia; order Rodentia; family Caviidae; genus Dolichotis; species Dolichotis patagonum. The sequence goes on from PVJX010008773.1 coordinate 29,778, forward strand.
CGTCTGGTGTGGGATACCCAGGAGGTTCAAGTTCTCATCCTCCTTCCAGGCCAGT
>PVJX010008773.1:29932-63917 GCA_004027295.1 Dolichotis patagonum
CTCTATTAGCCTGGTAAGACCTAAAAGGCTAGTAGGATCCCGTCCTGGGAAAGGGAAGGGAAGGATGAGCCAGGCCACTTGGCCTGCCTGCCTCTGGATATATATATTCAGTCCTCCACATCTGTGGTTTCCAAATACACAGGTTAAAAAAAAAAAAACTTTTTTTCTGAAAAAAATTGCTTCTGTAGACTCTTATCATGATTCCCTAAAAAGACAGCATAGCAACTGTTTTCATCGCATTTGCCTCTTATTAGATATGTATATATAGCATATGGCAGGATATAGGACAAACCTCCCACAGACAGAAGAATAACTCTGTGTGTGTGTGTGTGTGTGTGTGTGTGTGTGTGTGTGTGTGTGTACCCTATCTCAAACTTTTTAAAAAAAAAAAAAAACTTTAAAGGCCTGGGGATGTAGTTCAGTGCAAAGGCCCTTTGTTCTAGGCCCCTCCCCCACCAAAAAAAATAAGATGAAACTACAATATTTTATCCAAACTCAATTTTTCTCAAGTTGCTGACAACTTGAGAAAGTACCTCAACACTTAACCTAGTCTATACATCTTCCTATATTTTAAACCAAGGACTGGGCGACTGCTGGCTTACACTTAATCAAGATTATGAAAAACTGTTACCGGGATGCCCAAAAAGTTACATTTCGTCACAAAGCAAAGGAATGCTGTTGCTTTGCAAATGCCCACAATGTCACTTACCAGAGTCATGCTTGTTCATCCTATTGCTTTGTACAGGTTAACTGTGACAAATTCTTCATGTGATAAAGTAGAAAATACTTCAATAACTTGAATTGCCCATAAAATGGATTACTTCTCTTTGAGTCTGAGGCTTTTTTAAACCATGATTGCTACTACACACCTTACGGGGCTCCATTTGGTATGTTTGCATCCTTATCCTGATGGATGGGTAAGGGATAGTAGCTTTCTCACTGGGAGTCATTCTCCTGAGACACTGGGCACTGCTAAGCATTCTGGGTGCCTTTCCAGGCCCATGGAATCAGCTGATTGGTCTGAGACTTTCTGAAAGTCTCTCTGTCAGTGACAAGTTTTTGTCTTAGCCAACTGTAGCTACCCTAAAAAGTTTTCTTATGTACTCTATTAACAGTTTCTTCCTTCATAAAAAGATATAGAAGGCCAAGTTGTGGAGAAACCAAAAACCTCAGATAGTACTGGTAGAAAACCTCAAACTGATAACATGGTAATCTCCAACTTGAAAACCAGGTGGTTTCTTAAAAGTTTACTATAAATTATCCACACATGCAGCAACTCCGTGCCTTCACATCAACCCAAATGAAATATATGTTCACACAAAAACTTAGTCACAAAAATTTCTGACACTACAAAAAAAGGAAACCGATATGGTCATGATATGGAGATGAACCCAAAATAGACAAAAAGCATCAAATTATTGCTACATGCAACCCCATGGGTGAACCTCACAAATTGTATGGTAAGCAAAGCAAACGGTCTGAAGGCCACTAGGTGGATGAATCCCTTAATGTGAAAGAACCTGGAAAAGTCAATCTATACAAACAGAAAGCAGATTAGTGGTTGCCTACAATGGGATAGGAGTAGAAATTGACAGCAAATGAGCAAAGAAGATATTTGGGGGAGGGGAGCCTGAAAGGTAGTGAAGGTTGCCAAACTCTGTACAATTATCCCCCCAAATCACTGAATCATATGCTTAAAATACACACATCTAAGACAAGGATTCACCCCTTTTATGTTAGGTTGCTAACTGACCAGAAACCATGACATCGCTGAGCTATTTAATTAGCCAGCTGTGGAACAACTCTACTCTAATTCCTTTAATGTAAAGCCCAAAGTAAAATAAAATCTGCGTATTTCAAGCCATTCTTATTTGGATAATTTCCTACTTGGATCCTGATCAATACAGAGTAGATACTCCAGAGCCCATCCAATGGCCTGATTGAGACATACCTCTCATTCTGGAGAACAGAATTTTGAAAATAAGCATTTGTAATGATGTGTATATGTTCAAGCATCTCTAACTAGGACTGTGTATACAGTTAAGATAGAGCCTAGTATTTAGTCGCTTTGTTAAAGCTAAATTTAAATCTAACTTTGAACTCGCACTTGCCACTTGGGCTGTCTGCTACCCCTGCCTCTGCTGTTCAGCAGGAATCAAAGGGCCTGAGTATCCCCACTACAATCCAGTTATCATCTCATGCTATTTCCCTCCCTGCCTTTGCACTTCATGTTTTCCAAGCCTAGAATATTCTTCCTTTCTTTGACAACATGTCAAAAAGCCATACATTTTCAATCCCAACTCAATAAAAGTCTTCCTTGGCCCCAGTAGTCAGTAACTTCCTCCCCTGCTTCAGTTTTATACTTTGTAGATACTGATCTTATCATCTTTATCATTGGCTTTATTATAACTATTTACTCTTTGGAAATTATCCAAAGAGACAAAGGGTTTCAAGTTAAAAAAAAAAAAAATCATAGGGCTGGGTGTTTAGCTCACTGGCATAAGTGCCTGCTTGGCAAACGTGAGGTCATGAGTTCAATCCCCAGCACCAAAAAAAAAAAATCATAAAAGTAAAAACACCTCTATCTTATGTTTGGATGGCTTTGAGCCAACCACTCTACTTCTGTGTCTCAATTTCTTCTTCAACAATGTTAAAACATAGACAGCTCTATCCTGTCTCTCTTGGGCTACGATAAGGTTTAACTCAGGTAATAGATTTTAAAGTATTTTTATCAGTTATATAAAGTACTAAAAATTTCAGTCAGAATGGATGAGATATTTCAAGGGATACAGTGGACCATACAATCTAGGATGAAAATGTGACCTGTCATTCTACCGGAACTTAACGGAGCACTCTGCCCTCCACTTCCCTAAGCCCAGGATCTACACTCAGTTCCCATTTCACTAACCTCTCGGCTGCGCTTGACACTGATGCTCCTGGGAAGCACCGTGTTCAATGGGCTCCTACCCCAGTGGCAGCCCCCTTTGCATTAGTCTTTGCGGGTTCTTCTCATCCTCTCCCCTTCTAAATCTGGAGAGCCTTAAGCTCAGTTCCTAGACCTCTTTTCTTTCATCCAATGTCATGGATTTCACGGGCATTTAATTTCTTCAAACTTACAAATCTGGACCTAGATTATTTTCCTAAAAATTTGATTTGTGTGTGCAACCTCTTAGATGCTTAAACAGCTCATTAATCTTTCTGGGCCCAAACCGAACTTCTAGTCTCTCCTCCATCAAGCCTGTTTGTCATTTCAGCCAGGACTTTCAGTGCTTCCCAGGCTTAGGCCAAAAATCTGAGAATCATACATGACTACATGACTCTTCTCTTCCTCTCACACTCCCCCTATCCAATCCACCAGAAAATCCTCCAGGCCTACCTCCAAAATGGACCCAGTGTTCAACTTCTCTCCACTTCCATACCACCTACTGTCCACCACCTCTCCCTGGGACATGTGCCACCACTTCCCAGTGGTCTCCCTGCTTCTGTTCTTTCTCTCTTTTTGCTTTGGTCTCCACCTACCAGCCACAGTGAACCTACTGCACCATTAATCATATCAAGACACTAAGCAACAGCACCCCACCTCATTTGGTATGAACTCAGAGTCCTGGCCTTCAGGGACCCTCCCTCGCTGTCTGCCCACCGTATTCCTACTCCATCTCTGACTTCCTCTCTTACTACTGTCACCTATGCACTCTCCACTCCATCTCGTCCCCCTGGCTTTCCCTTGATAAGTCAGGCATTTGTCTCTCCCTCTGCCTGACTGCTCTTCTCTGATATCAGCACGCTCATTTCTTTGCTTCCTCCATATCAATTCTCAAGGGTGCCTTCCCCATGGGGTCATCCCTGGCCATTCTGTTGAAAATTCCAACCTCTCCACTCCAACCCCCCATCTTCCATTTCTACTTTAGTTCTCTCAATAGCATTTTCTACCTTTGAGCATATAGTTGACCATCACCAGTAAAAACAGGTTCTTATTTATCTTACTAATTTCTCTGGCTTCAGTGCTTAGAGCAGTGTCTGGCACCTAGAAAGTACTAAATCCATACTATTTAAGGACTGAGGAGAGCGTGAATTAACAAAGAGACTGCCTAGGGTCATGATAAACTTCTAACACACCTGTATCTTTAACAAAATGGGTCAAAATACCATCCAAGTCCTTAGAGATGGCAGTCATTTTAAAAAATCAGCAGATCTGAGACTATAAAGAAGAAATCAAAGTAAATTTGGCAAAACAAGTACCTAGAAAAACTCATAGCAAGTAAGTAAATAGAAATGGCACTCAGAATGCAATAGAATCAATTCCTAAACTTACTATCAAGGTCAAAATTAAATACTTCTCATTTATTTATAGTATCTTTGGCACTTATCACCGTCATCATTTTTAGAAAGCACAGATGAACATTCAGATTTTCTTCAGATTTAAATTTACTGAAACACCCCAATAGACTGTTCTGATTCTAGTAATTCAAACTGATCCCAATCAACAAGCAGCTTTAAAAACTCAAAACTATAAAATCTGTTATCTATAGTAAATTTATTAACCACATGTGGTTATTAATTTAAGAAGTAACATAGAAGAGTTTTAATGTATTTCTCATTTTAAACTCTAATTACAAACTACTGTATAGCTGGTTGTTGTATTAGTGATATATGTAATATGCTAACTAAAATAAAATGCTTTCAACAAAGTTTTGAACACAACTTTTTAAAAAAGATCTTTCCCTACTTTAATGTTAATGAATTCTACATTTTTTTTATTTCATGTCGATTCTCGGCAACTATCTGCTTGTAAATTATAAGAAAGAAGAAGCAATATCTTAATATTCCTGTAAGATTAACCTAAAGGTAACAGGAATAGACTCTCCCCAAACCTAAATAATCACTCTAAGAAGGCAGTGCAGCTTGCTAAATTACAGATCTACAAAATGGAAACCCCAGACTTAGAACTTCATTTCAGAATGAAGTGCTATTCTTCCAAGTGCTGTTTATCTTAACTGAGACTTTTTCATTTAAATAAAAACCACTTGGCAAAAATTAATATCCGAAAATGTGCTCCAGCTTGATTTCCTCATCAAGAAGCAATCACTTTAGATTTTGGTTCCAAAGTCAATAAACAAACTTATTAAAACTATATTGATGTCTACTCATCATTAATAGCATTGAAAATAGAGATTTCAAGTAAACAACTTCTAAAAAGTTGTTATTTTTTATCTTGACTTGCAGATATTTCCATAAGGAAACGAAAGGGCCACAGGTTCTAAGATGAACCATGACCTCCAGCAACAAGTTTATACACAGCAAGATCTAATACAGGTTTACTGAAGTAAATGAATCTACACCGAATTGGACAGAAATGGAATAGATTTTTTTTTAGAGAAAAACATATTTAAATTTGTGCAAACTTCTGTGCAAAATGACTTTAAATATTTCAGTATTTTTAGATAATGTAGTCTGAAATCTGTCAGAAAAGTCTAAAGTATTGAAATATCACCAATTCACTGTGAAAGCTAATAGTATCTTTCATTGTATGTTTACAGATGCTTACTGCATTAAGTCTTTTATTACATCTTTTTTTTTTTAATTACTCCCCACAATGTCTCTATGAGATGAGTTTTGGGACTTCCACTTTACATATGGCTAAACTGAGACCTGCAGAACCAGTGACCCAGCCAAGGTGTCACAGTTACCAATGACTGGACTTGGGCTTCAGAATCAGGTTTGTTGCCAGGGATATAGCTCAGCAGCACAGCGCCTGCCTGGCAAGCACGAGGCCCTGAGTTCGACTCTAGGTGCAAAAAAAACATAGGAAGGAGAAAGAAAGCGGGGGAGAGAAGAAAGAAAGAAAGAAAGAAAGAAAGAGAGAGAGAGAGAGAGAGAGAGAGAGAGAGAAAGAAAGAAAGAAAGAAAGAAAGAAAGAAAGAAAGAAAGAAAGAAAGAAAGAAAAGGAAAGAACCCTATGCATTTATAGCAAACTGATTCCCAACAAAGGTGCTACAAACATAAACTGGAGAGATTCAGGTCTGTTTCATCCCAGTATCTATTTCTAAAGCCAACACTGTGTGACCATGAAAACAAATTTAAACACATTTCAGACAGTAACAGGTAAAGGCACTTGTTAGGGGATAATACTGCATGCTCCACCTCCAAAACTCAAAGTTTTAGTGAAAACATTCACGGAAATCTTCCATAAACTTTTAGAGAAAACATTTAAGGAAATAGTAAATATCAATGCAGCACACTTTGCCAAAAGCACACTACTACACTACATAGAAAACTTAACGATATTTCCTGAAGTAATATTCCCTGGGCCAAGTGTTCATACAAAACTAATTACATTTAGGTTTTTATATCAGTACCTGTACTCTTCAACAATCTGAAGATAAACCACAAGAGAAGATAGGCACAACCAACAAATCCCAGAAGCTTAATGCTAAAGTATTTTGTAAAGTTTATTTAATTAAATCTTGAATCCATAAGTTGAAGTCATAGAATGTCAAGTAACTTACTTTATAAAACCAAAACTAAGCAAACCATAATACTTTACTAATATGGAGATAAAGTATTTAAAATTTCCAATCAATTTATTTGGCTAGCTCACAGAAATGAAACTCTCACTTTTCATGGCAAACAACTGCTGAAACAAGGACAGTGAATAATGTGCCAAAATTAACTTCTCACATTATCAACAGTATCTATGTGAAATTTTAACTGCATTCTCTTAAAGAACAAAAATTAACAGTAAGACTTAAAGAGGGGATATAATACTCTTGTCCCACTATAAAAACTTGATGTATACCACGAAGATCAAACAAATCTCCAGGCTCTGTTGTTACTACATAACCAATTTTTTTCCTGATAGAACGTACACTTTATATTGAATCTCTGTCATTAGAGATTCATTTTTTGGCCACTTCTGGATTCTATGTACCAAAACAAAGTGCCAAAATGAAAATAATAATAATAATGCAAACCATGTAAATTCTGCTAACATTGAAACACCCACTGTGATATTTAAGAAGAAAACTCATATAAACAAAAGAGGGTACTTGTCCCCATTGACCTACTGAGCCGTAATGGTTATAGAATTTCCTTAGAGACTACAAATCCACATTCTTTATGTGTGCCAGTGTTGAAAAACACATTGTAAAATTAACAAAATTTCATCAGAAGTACCCAAGTCATCATTCCAAATAAAAAAAGGATCAACAAGGGCCGGGGATTTAGCTCAGTGGCATAAGCGCCTGCCTGGCAAGCGTGAGGTCGCGAGTTTGATCCCCCCCTCCCCGTACCCAAAAAAAAGGATCAACAAACACTAGATCCAAACAAGGAATCTGAAATCATAAATCACTTTGGTCACAGCTCAAAATCAGGCACTGATTCTTTCCAAGAACTTCTAGAGCATCTACAAAGAAACATACCTTTTTGTAAGTGGAGAGATCCCAGCCTTCAAGTTGCAGTAATCCACACAGGCAAAGGTATTAGCAAAAATTCCAACAATTTAACTGTTAATAATTCCAGCCAAGGAAGTTTCAAGGCTTTCCATCGAGGAGTGACTGGATGCTGGCGCTTGGATGCTGCTGGCTGATAGATCCAGTGAGAATGATACAGAACACGATGGTCAGTGGTAGGAGGTCCTCTGGCCCCTGCATCATGCTCCAAGATGCTCATAATAATCACACCTGCAAAACAGAGACCAATGGAGATTAGCTTCCCAACCACCCTATATGTTCCCTTTCTATCCAAAAGTAATCGTCCAAGCATCTGCCCGGCAAGCGCAAGGTCCTGAGTTCAATTCCTAGTACAAATAAATAAATAAATATAGTTATCATCTTAAAGTATTTCAGGCTTTGATTTGAAAATGCAAAACGACGTAGCTCTTGCGCCACAGAAAATCCTAACTTTCAGAAATTAAAAGACACGATGCTCCCTCAAGTTAGTAAGCAGTGCAGTCACTTTGATGCTTCATTTGTCTTGTCAAGGGTGAACAAGTCCAAGATTGTGAAGAAAGCCACTTGGAAATACAAAGGCGACTACGAAAGAGAAGAAAGTTGAAAATGTGATAAATTCCCTTGGTATTTAGGCCCAACCCACAAAACATACCTGAAAATAATGACCTAAATTTGTATTGTAGAATCATGGCACATTCATAATTTTTATACACATCCTGACAACTACAGCCAACATTTGCCCACTTTTAACCAACGCCCGACTTTGGTCTCCAAGACGTCTTTTCTATTAACCAAGTGACAGGGTAAGATAAACAACTTTTGGAGCAAAGAGAAAAAAACACCGAAAGGAATTTTTATATGAAGTGAAGACGCTGCCGAGCGGTCCAGTACTCCGTTCCAGTGGGCCAGAACCAACCTGGAAACACTGGGACGTTAAGCGACTTGGGAAACAAAGTTAGGGAGTCTCCCTGGCTCCCTCACCGAAGCTGAAGCCAGAACAGCCATCCCTCTTTGGGCCGGGCGTGGCCTACAAACAAAAGGTTAAAACACAAAAGGCGGGGCGCAGGGCTAGGGCTGGGGAGCTCCGGGGGCTCTCGGGCCCGCTTCCATTGGAGCCCACTCAAGCAGGAGTGGGTGTGTAAAGGGAGAGCGCTAGGACCGACCCCAATGAAAGCACAGGTCATCCCGGGTGGGTGGTGAAACTGAAAGGGTTCGAGAGGATGGCCGACCTAACTAGTGGTCCAGGCCCTATTCCTCCATCCCTGCATCCCTGACAGTCCGGAACCTGTGGCTTCCTCCACCCCACCCCAGCCCCCAAGGAAACTTTTCGCAACTCTTACCTGTTTGCGTTAACCTCCCTGACCACTAACGCACGCGCGAGCCCAGTCCCTCACCACCCGGACCTCTTCTGCATGCTATTGTTGCAGGCTACTTCTGTATTGTGCGTTGGGTCTTCCGAGCGCGCTGCGCTGCGCTGCGCAGACAGTTAAGTTACAAAACAGGCGAGGAAACGACCCCCCGCCTCTGCATCTTTTCCTTTCCTGCGACCAAAGTCAGGGCTGGGTGGAGATGAGACTGGTCTGGTCCTCATCCATAGCTGCGTATTTTCATCCACTTTGCGCGCGGCGGGGAGAAAGGGAATCAATGCGCCCCCCCATGCCCTCCTCCCCTCCCCCAAGCCCTGTCTATAAAGAAGCACAATGAGAGCAATGTCCTCTTGGTTTCTGCCTATTTGGACAATAAATAAATAAACAAATAAAACAATCTGCGCAAGTTCGTTAAAGAGCAAAAGCGAGGAGACCGGGTTGGGGAAAAGGAGGTAGAATATACCAGCCAAACTTTGCCACTGCGCGATTACTCAGCCCTCCCCAGGGCGGGGAGCAGGGCGAGCCGAGCGAGACGGAGGTAAACAAGACAACAGTCTCCACTCACCTTCTTGACTCCACTTCGTCGCACTTTTAAGGGACATTACTTCCCTCTTCACAGTCCCGCGAGGTGCTCGAACACTTTTGGGTGGCCTGACAGCCGAGAAAGTCGCGTCGGCAAAGTTGCAAGAGGGAGATACCCGGGCGTCCGAGGAAGAGGGGAGGAAGCAGAGTTCATCAAGTTCCCCCTTTTGTTCCAAGTCCCGGAGCAGACAAAGAGGCGGCGAGCGGCGGCAGGTTTCTCCCTCTCACCCCTTCTTCCTCTCGCCCTCCCCGCCCTCCCCGCCCCTCCCTCGCGCTCCCGCATCTCCCGCCCCGACCCCCTCTTCCCTCTACCTCGCGGCAAACTTTACTCCGGGGACGCGGGCCGGGTCCCCTCCCCACCAAGCCTCTCTCCGCCACCCCTTCCCCCTTCCTGAGGCGCGCGAGTCGATGGGGGAGCGAACTCCCCAAAATCATGGTTTCCGGGAGATGCCCCTCTTTTGTTGGCACTTTCTTTGCCAGTCAGGGTGTACCATCCACTTTGGCATGGAGTTTCTGCCAGTTTCTCATCGTCCCCACAGACGAAATGCTGGAAAGGGTCAACCCCAGAAGATAAAGGCGCTTACAAAATCGGAGGTGGGGCGCGCGCCAGCCTCTCCATCCTGGATCCTCAAACTCGGATTCACCCTCCTCCACCCAACACGCCAAAATAAGTCACAGGGACTCAAGTGATGGGAACCCCCGCCCCACGCAGCGGCCCCTTTGGTGAGCCTTCGAGGGCGCACGACAAAGGTCAGCTTGGGTTCCACGCACCCTTCGGGGATACCTGTTGCCGAAGGTCTGTGCAGCTGGGTCGGGGGCTCCGAGGGCGGATCCCCGCCCCAGCATCAGGCCCACCTTCCAGACCCCCACCCCGCCCCTCACATCTCAAACTGCCAAGGATGGACTCCCGGGCTGTACGCGCTCTTCAGCCTACACCAACCAAGCGCTCCTCACGCCCTCCCTTTCCTACACCACTACGTCCTGCAGACCCAACTCGGGGTCCCTGGCCGCACCCCAGGCCCTACTCCCTGGCGCTTGCAAGTTTCGGCCCTGCATCCTCTGAAACCACCCCTTTCCCCCGCCACCTAGTCCGGAGCCAGCCAGGTGCCTCAGACCTGGAACAGCTCCCGACCCTTCCCCAGGTCCTGGGCCACTGTTATCCTTGAACTCTGGCACGAGGGACCCCCATCCTCACCGTCTCCCACCCTGAACCCTCATCCCAATTGTGGGCCACAGCACCGGCTCACTGGGTGATTCCGAGCAACGCTACTTTGCCTTCTAGACTCCACTTAAAACTGAAAAAGAAAAGAGCGAGGAGAGAAGAGAATTGAGGACCCCCATGGAGAGGAAGTTTCTAGGGCAAAGGGGGAAAAACATTCCAAGACGAACCCCCCACCGTCCCGCCGGCATCCGACCCTTCCCGCACCCCCGTCGTCTCCACCCTTTTTCCTTTCCCCAGCCCCAGATTCGGGAGCTTTGCGGGCTGGTGAAGTTTTGGGGTAGAGATGCGGGGTGTTAGGACTTGGGAGCTGTCTTCTGCCTAGGTTAGAAGGTGGGGGTGGCGAGCCCCTGCTGAGTCTGGAATGCGGCGGGTTCTGGTCCCCTACTCGCCCCGCGACTCTGGGCCAGGTCTCTACCCTGGAGCAGAACAAAGACGCCGCGAGCAGCGTCCTGTCCTCGCCTCCGCGTCCACGCCCGCCCCGGGTCCCCTCGCCGGAGCGCCCCACGCGCTCTCGCAACTTTGGAACCAACTTCCTTGCAGTTCGCGCGCGTGGCGCAGAGAAAGGCGGACCGGTGGGTCCCGGTGCCTTCTGCACTCCTCGCGCCTCGGTGGGTCCTGGACCGCGTGCGGGGCGACCCGCTCCCTTGGAAGGAGGGCTGTTTTCCCAAAGGACGCGCGCGAGCAGGGCTGGGCGGATTGATAGCGGCTACCAGGTGGCCAAGAGATAAAGCGGCCCGCCGCCGGCCGGGGTGGCTGCGGGAGGCCGAGGGCGCTGGAGGAGCGAGTCCTGCCGCACCCGTCGGGCCGAGGCACTGCGCGCTCGGAGCCCCGGAACCGCCCCAGGCCGCAGAGTCAGCACTGGCGACCCGCCCGTCCGGCCAGCTGGCGAGAGCGCCTCACCTGCGGGGACCCGGACACCTGCGCGGCCTGCTAGCCGAGCCTTGCACCTTTGGGGCACGCCGCTTGCCTCCTGGAAGCTCCGAGCCTCGTTTTAGGTTGGGAATCTTGAACGCACCCCAACCAGCCACAAAGAGAAAACAGCCCCCACCCACTCCTGTCTGGCACTTTTTCCTCTTTGTCTAATTATGATGACTTCCAGAATTCTCTCTTTTAGGAAAAGTCTACCCTCTCCCAGACAAACCTTTCCTTTTCCTAGCCTCAGGGATCTGCCTGGAAAATAAGAAGTCACTACTCTGAGCCGATTTGGTTGTGTCTCCTCTTGAAAACATTTGAGTTTAGAGGGTAAATCAACCAGGAGAGAATTTGGAACTTCTAACTAATATCTAGCACCCTTCTTGCGTTACCGTGTCCTAGCTGAATGTGTTAAAACGCTGGCATTTCTTCGAAAAAAATCACAAGTTTGTCTTTTTTCAAGGAAAAAGGCCTGTGCCTGGTGACAGGGTGACAAAGTCAGTATGGCTTGAAGGATTCTGCCCACTGCCTGTCTACACAACTCTCCCGACTCTGAAGTAGCTTCTTTCCCAGCCTACTCCTGAACAAAAGAGTTCTTCCAACATTCTTGACCATCCTATAACTGAGCCCACGCCCAGGCAGAGCTGTGTCTGACCTGCTCGCTGAGACCTTTGAAAAAGATGCCATCTTTTCTCAGATGTCACAGTTTCAACACTTTTTTTTTTAAATGATTGATGCAGCCTGAAAGCTGGCTACATCAGACACTCTCAGCAACTCGGGGCTTCCCTCTATACTGATGGTGCTGGCACACATGCTAGGCCCTGGCTTCCTGCTGGAAGCGGTTGCCATCTTCCTGCACGTCCCTCCTCTTCCGAGTCTCTGCTCCAGGGCTTCCTCTGGCTCTAGACCCCACTTGGCTGGTGCCAGATAGGCAGGCAGTGAATGCTGTCATAGCAGCCCTCAAACAGTCAAGGACAGATGGTATAAAAATACTCCGGAGGTCTTTCCCACTGGGAGGCAGGACTATTGGAAAACTCTATAGTAGTGTCCCTGAGGTCCCCAACTTTGAGCCTTAGTTATGTAGAGCAGTAACTCTTCTCTAAGGAAAGGCACACTGATTTACTCCCTCCTTCCCTCTTTCCTTCCTTGCTTTCCTTCCTATCTTTCTCCCTTCCCCCTTTACGTCCTTCCTCTATTCTCAACTACTTCCTTACTCTCTTTCCTGCTGGTGTTTCTGGAATCACACCCAGATAGAGAACAGGATTTACCCTCAGATCCTACTCTCAGGGTTACTTTCTGGGAGAACTCGACCTGAGAAATGTCTCATGCACCTACTTTTTAAAGAGAGGGAGACAGTCTATTTGGAGAATGAAGATGCAAAATTAGTTCTTCCCCAGAAGTTATTTCAGTAATAACAAGTGTTTTGAGTTATCCAGTCATTCTCTATGTAATACTTTAAGATCACATACCTTCATGAAACAGAAGTAGTGATAGGCAGAATCATATCTCATGTGTGAAAGTTTTATTCATGGGTTCAAAGCAAACAAAGAAGTTCCCTCAGTCTAATGCTGGCAGCTAGCAATGCAACAGGAAATACTTTTAGATTGGCCATATTGATAAAGAGAAGTTACTTAGAAGAGAGTTGGGCACAGTTCAGTGGAGGAGTATAGGGCCCAGGGTTCAATCCTCAGCACATTGGAAAATCCCCAGCACACAGGAGGCTTTGTACTGAACATCAGTGAAAGGAGAGGATAACAAACATTTTGTTCTCCATGACCACAAGAGGTGTACAGTGTCTTTTAGCAAACTTTTCGCAGCATAAATTAACCGACTATTGCAACTTTTTAGTGTGTGAAATAATATATTAAATCTCACCTTCTTCTTAGCCACCATAGTGAACAAGTCATCAAACCTCCACGTGATTAGAGGCCTCTAATGCTGGTCTTAGCCCCAGAATGTTTGTAGCCCAAGCAAGTTGCTTTTACCTCTGCTTTCCTGGAGTTGCCACTGCGGTAGTCATAGTGCTGCTCAACTTTCTCCTCTTCTGCTGGCTGCGTCCCCCTAGGAAGGCAAGTCCCCAGCCCCCCACAATCACATGTGGTCTTGGGATTCATCCCAGCCTTGTGTCTCTTCAAGGGGCAGGCTCTTAAGAGCAGTGTGTGGATTTTACACACTTCCTTTCCATCTGTTGCAGTGCTGGCTAAGGATGCTGACCTGGCCTGTGTACCCCAGGGAAAACAACCCCGCCCCAGCCAAACCACTATAGTCATTTAAAGCATGGAAAATAACCTTTCTTGTCATAAGTCACTGAGATTATTTAGGGTTGGCAACAATCACAAGCCTGGATAATTCTTACCTGTTCAGATATTCTCAGCCATTTACCTCTGGCTTCCTGAAGAGTTTTGGATCTTCAAATGTTTATACAGAAAGGCTGGAGGCGTAGTTGAGTGTTAGAATGCTTGCTTAGCATGTACAAGCTCCTGGTTTCATCCTCACCACTGGAAAGGAAGAAAGAAAAAGAGCGAGAAGGAGAGAGGAGGGAAAAGAAGAGAGGAGAGGAGAGGAGGAAAGAAAGGGAGGAAAAGAAGAAAGAGAAAGAAGAGTGAAGAAAGAATGAAAAGAAAGGGAGGAAAGAGAGAAAAGGAAAAGATACTTCATACAGAAGCTCACAAGACCTTCCTAAGTACTTTCTTGTTGGGCTTGAAGTGCCTCAGTAGGTACTGTGCTTTGTAAATTGCTTTATGAAATACTAGTTTGTCTTGTTTTTTAAAAATATCAACACTTATTAAGAATGGAGAAGAGTTTTGTGGGGTTCCCCAGGCTCAGTGGAGTTGGAGGAACTCTGACCCCTCCGTACAGCTGTTCCTCTGAATCAATGTTCTTCATTTTTGCATTTGCCCTCAGGAAGAGGAAACTCTCTTCCACTTCTTTTGTTGGTTTAGCAATTTGGGAACATTTTGATCAATGAAGTGAGCTCAGTGGATTTTTATCTATGTTTTAAACTACATTTCAGTTGACAACTCATTGATTTTATTTACTTAATGAAACTGAGAAGTCATTACCTACTTCATGGGGTTATTATGAGGATTCAATGAGATACTAAATTAAAGTGCTTAATCTAGGGCTGCACGGAATAATAGCTCCCATTCAATTTCAAGCACTCTAGACCTTGCCTAACAAGTTCCCTGTGGTCAAAAACATTGCTAAGAAGAGCTGCCTATTTTGGAATGTTTTTCATTTTCTTCATTTCCAGCAATGATCCCTTTATTGCAAAGAGATTTTTAATCATAATGAACACCCTGTCTTTTTCTTTCCCAAAAGATACTTGGAAAATCAAAATTCTGCTTGATTTCTACAGCCTACATAGCGTCAGTTTTACGTGAATGCTCCTAGTTACTGTATTAGTTCTAGTATTTCCTAGGTAAAAAGTGAGCTCTACCATATGGAAGGCCTCCTCTCTCCTCTTCCTTCCCATCAATCCCTGCCTCATCCTATAGTCTGATAATGCTAAACTGCTGTAGCAATGCGCTGTCAGACCTGTGTGCTTTTGTTTGCACAGCCCTCTCAAAAATATTTCTCTCGGCCTTTTCCCATTTTTAATTCCTCATTTTTCAGATCCTTCTAAAGCTACCATCTCCTACAGGAAGGCATTCTAGAACCTCCAGATTGAACTAAATATACTTCCTCCATGGTCCCATGGCATATCGCTATCCCTCCAGAAGTAGTAAAATTTTTATTAAGAATAAATTTTCTACTGGTGCTAATCCCAGATACCCAGGAGGCTGAGGCAGGAGGATTTCAAATTTGCACCACCCAGTCTGGGCAATTTAGGGAGCCCTTGTCTCAAAATAATTTTAAAAGGACTAGGGATATAGCTCAGTACGGGCTCAGTCCCCATGCCTTGTGGGGGGAGAATTTTCTTTTTTTTTTTCTAAATGAATTTTCTTAAGATGAAGTCTGCTTGAGTGACTATGCCCCTCACTAGCTGTCTGCCTGTAATCATGTTACTTCAATTTTGTCAACCTTTCTCACCACATATAAAATGACACAATAGTACTTGCATCATAAGATTATAAGGATAAAGTGCCGTCAGAAATGAAAAGTGCTTAGCATATAAACCTGACAGGTAATAAAAATAGCTGTCATTTACTGAGTGTGTCTTATTTCTAGGTGATGTAAAGTTAGAGTAGTAAAACAGTAGACAGTAAGTTGTATTTGGTTCTCAGCTATAAAGGTCTGCATTGCAGGCAATGATCTTCCAGAAGGGTGATGGACATTGAAAACAGCAGCTCCCAAAAACCCTCAGAGACTTGTTCTGTAGAAGTTATTTCAGAAACTAGGTTACCTGATCAGTAGCACTACATTTTTTATATCAAAACACACAGGCAAATGTGGACCATCAAAAGGTTCTCGGAGAAAGGAATCACACAAACTCAGACTGACGTCCTGGAGTGGAGAGGATTTCACCCAGGTCACAGTGGGGCTGGAGGAACTCAGCGCCTCCCTGTCCCCTAACTCACTGTCCCCCTTAATCCACCGGGGATGGGATCCTGCAGCTACCATCGTGGATGGACACTTAAATCTCTTCTCTGAAACAGTGTCCCACTTGCCTATAACTAACACACATCCCTGTGTATACTTTAAATTACCATTGGATTGCTCATAGTCCTAACACCATGCAATGCTATGACGTTGATATTGTATTGTTTAGGAAATAATTACCAGAAAAAAGTTTATACATCTTCAGGATAGATTCAGTTTTTTAAAAATACTTTCTTTCTGCACTTGGCTAAACCCATGAATGCAGAGCCTCAGAGGGGAAAGACCACCCTGTATGTGACTGTACTGTATGTGACTGAATAATAGAAGGCAATTCTCTAGTTCCCCAGCAAAAAGTTTCTTTAAAAATTTTTTTTGGCCAACTTGAATACATACATCTCTAGATCATATGTGTATTTATTCATTGTGATTACATAATTTAGTCATGTGAATAAGTGTAAAAATAATAATTTAGAAATATTCTCTTTTTCTGGCCACATGTGGTTTATCAAACCATCAAAACTCTGTCTCTCTGTCTCTGTCTCTGTCTCTCTCTCTGTCTGTCTGTTGCTTTCTCCTTGGGAATCAAACTCAAGGTACTCTACCACTGTGCTATATCCCCAACTCTTTTCATTTTTTTATTTTGAGATAGGATCTTGCTAAGTTGCCTGCACTGGCTTGGAATTTAAAATCCTCCTGCCTCAGCCTCCTGGGTAGCTGGGATTACAGACATGTAATACCACATCTAGCTATTTTCTCCCGTATTTGTCATCTCCCTAGTCACTATGATTCATTTGTCTGCTTCCTTCAGAGGTCACCATCTTTATTCTCATTTAGATAATTTAAAACACCCTTCCTGTTATGCTCATGATAACCAACATCACAAATTTTATCCCAAATACTATTGACAAAGCATGGTACTACTATCCATTCTTTTTATGGTTGTGTAGTTGAGAAAATCTTCACAGAGTTTGCTTTAGTTTAAAAGACTGGTTTAGCAGGGTGTGATTTCACACACCTGTGATCCCAGCACTCTGGAAGGATGAGGCAAGATCAAAGTTCTCCTGGGAAACTTAGAGAGATCCTGCTGCAAATAAAAACTTTTTAGAAAGAGTTGAGGGGCCAGGGACATAGCTCAATGGCACAGCTCCTGCCTGGGAAGCATAAGGTCATCAATTCAATCCTTGATACCAAAAGGGGGGGGGGTAGCTTAGTGCAAAGGCCCTGGGTTCAATTTCCAGTACTGGGGAGAGGACATGGGAAAGAGGAGAGTGATTTATAATGACAGCAAAACAATGATTATGAGATCCTATTTTTAGGAACAAATTATTTTCCAGGCCTATATAAAATATTTTAGCCTTCTTTATTTCTAATTCAGTTAGGTGATACTTCTATAAGCATCTAAAAGTAGTTTGAGACACAAAGGTTGAGTCTTCTATGATTCCCAAGAATAATTTATTGTTTAAAATAAACTTCGAGATTATAGAATGAGATCTTTGGTATAAAATGAGCTCATTTCTGAAAGGCTCATTTCGGGCCGGTAAATCTCACCTTATAGATACATTGGTACAACTGTGTTTTGCCACCAAATTCTCACAACAGTCTTTTCCAAATTAGCAAAGGACAGCAGCTCCTGACAAATTCCACCTTCTGCTTTTAGGGGACCATCAACTCCTGGCTGTCTTTCTTTCATCTGAAGACTCATTTCCATGTCATTCTCCCAGAAGATCCTCAAACAACAGAATAGCTTTTAAATTGGGATTCCAGTATTTCTCTGTGGAGTGGTGTATTTGCCTTTCTCCCCGGCAGCTTTACACATCCCAGTTTTGCTCTCCCGGCTCCTACCGGCTCATTCCCTCCGTTTGTTCGGCTGTAACACCAGTCCCCTGCAGAACCACATTTCCGTCTCTGAGATCTGCGTGAGTGGGTGGGACCTCTATTAGGGAAATGTCAGGACTCAAGATTACAATTCACAGTGCGGGATGATGACCCTTCAGCTTGCCTAATTACACAGCAGCTGTATCTTTAACTTACCGGGAGAGGAAAAAGCCCTGGTCCTGTTCTGTTACTTGTCATAATTGTGGGGTTTAACTCCTGGTTTTCTGTTTCAAAATATCCATCCCTCAAATCTAACAGATAAGATCTTTCACCCAAAGGCACTGTAATTCAGTGGAAATGACCTTACCTGTTTTCTTTCAATTTTGCAATATTTGTGTGCTCCAGAATTCACGCAGTTTCCTTTTTTTTTTTTTTAACATCCTGCAGAAATACTTATTGGAGATGATAGTAACTGTTACCTAGAATAGAACTGATGAATATTTTGTTTGGTGAAGAAAGATTTTCACTTCCAAGCTTACGACACACACATATATGGACAGAAAAAAAAATAGTCTCGAGGTCATCGTAGTCATAGAGAAGTTTCTCAGACAAGCATCTTGTGAGAACTCTGACCCCGTTCCAAAAGCCTCTCACCAACAGAGACAATGAAGCATAAGAAATAACCAAAGTGGCTTTTATCCCCAGCCACCTGCCCTCTGAGCTTTCTGAGGTGACTTGGGGGTAGGAGGGGGCTCACTTTGTTGCCCAGCCGGGGCTTACGTGAACCTCTTGCCTCAGCCTCCAGGGTAGCTGAGACTGCAGACACATGCATCTGCCTAACTCCAGCCACACTCATTCTATTCTGTGTTTTCTATCCCTGGCCAGGTGTAGGGATAGAAATGCTGATTACACTTTTCCCCCTAGTTTTGGCATAGGACACTCACCTAAGGGAGAATTACCACCTCCCTATGGCAATAAGCCCTCTACACTCGGTTACTCACACCAAGATGTCTTCAGCTTGGCAATATTGTCTTCTCATCATAACTTACTTAGTTTGCTTTTTATCTGCTGGCAGGTTTTAGCCCTCATAAACACAGCGGGAGACAGATACCCTAATCCACAGCTGGCGGCCTCTGATACAGAGCCCCAGCCGGGGTCACGGGTGATCTCCAAAACAGTGACAGGCCATGACCCAGGGGCAGACCCTCTTCTGCAAGGCTGTCTCCTCAGCCACCAGCCTATTGAAACTAAGGCACAGAGAAACCATCTGTCCTCTCCTTCAGAGCCAGCACTTTTCCCCTGTAATAAATGACATCATTCTGCAGCTGGAGCTCCAGAGGTTAAATTTACAGCTCAGTACAATCCTTTCCTTGTGACAGCGCCTTCCAGAGGAGCTGCTCATCTATTAGCAAAAATACCACTTTGAACCAGCAATAAAAATGAGGATGTGATCAGACAGAGTGATTAAGAACGAGGATGATGGGCTGGGGATTTAGCGCAGTATCTGGCAAGCGCAAGGTTGTGAGTTCAATCCTTGGTACCAAAAAACCAAAACAAAACAACAAAGAATGAGAATGACAGCCTGACACAGGAAAACATAAAAGATTAAGCCAAAAATATTTCTAGATGCACCCCACTGCTGAGGTTTAGAGTAAAATAGTAAGATGGCAAGGGTTATGGATGCCTCCATGCCCCGTTTGTTCCCAGGACTTGCCCAGTTCTCTCTGTGCCTGTCTCTGCCTTCTCTGTGGCTGCCAATGCTAGGGCATCCCTTCCTGACCTGCAGTTCTGCTTCTTCCCCAAACCAGACACCCACAAACCCCGCGCTACTCACTGGACGTGTCCCTGACGTGCCCCATACATTCCTCGTCCTTAACACACCTAAAACTGATTTTCTTGGCTTCTTCTCAAAATCAGAAACACCCCACAATCCTCGTTCTTGTCAGTAATAGCCCTGTCTGTCCCATCAAGACCACAGCAAACCACCTGGAACTGGGCTCCAGCTTTTCCCCATTCCATTTTACCTCTGGCACCCTTCTCCTTTCATTCCCTGACCACAACTCAGTTCACCCCCTCTTCATCTTTTTTTTTTTTCCTTTTTTCTGGTACTGGGGATAGAATCCAGGGTCTTCCCCCTGAGCTATATCCCCAGTCCTTTCATTTTTAAAATTTTGAGACAGAGTCTTTCTACGTCACTAAATTGCACAAGCCAAGCTCAAACTTCTAGTCCTCTTGTATCAGCCTCCCAGAGTGCGGGGATTACAGGACTGCGCCACCACACTGGTCCTCCTTATCTTTTACTTGAACAACTATAATAATCTGTTCTGAACTCAATGTGTCCTCAGCCCTCCCTCTGCCATTTTTAAAATTTTTTTAAAGAAATATACAATTTACTAGTACAGATCAGGAAAGTGAAAGTCCTTGTTTTCTTTAAATGAGTACTTGACTGGTCATTTAAAAAATCTTTTTTTGTTTTATTTTGTGTTGCTAAGGATCCAGCCTCTGTATGCTCTACCAGTGAGTTATACCCCAGCCCAACGCCTTGATCTTCATTCTGGTTTTTATTAGCACATGTTTGCAGTATACAATGACCACCTTGATTGTGGAGGTGGGACATGCACATAACACATCTTAATTCTTTTTATTTACTCTCATCCCTCAAATTCGTAGGCCAAAGCCTTGACTGCCCAGTGTGGCTGCTTTTGGAGATAGTGCCTTTAAAGAGGAAATAATTAAAGTTAAATAAATCTTAAGAGCAGAGTCCTTAGGATCAATATCCTTAATTAAGAGATACCAGAGATCTCTCTCCCCCCCTCCCTCTATCTTTCCCCTCCTCTTCCCCTTTTAGCCCCTCTGTTCTCTCTCTCTCTCTCTCTCTCTCTCTCTCTCTCTCTCTCTCTCTCTCTCCTCCCTCTCAGGGACACAGAGACACACAGTAAGGTGGTTACCTGCAAGCCACCAAAAAATGAAATGTGCTCACCAAAAACTAACCCCACCAAATTTGAGCTGGGTCTTCCCAAGCCTGTGCTGATTATGTGATAGAGTTTCTAAATCAACCTCCTCCAACCATCGTATCACATCTAAGCATCTGAAGCCTTGCTTCAGCATGACCTTTATAAAACTGGTATGCTACTGGGCATGGTGCTACATACCTGTAATCCCAGCTAGATTAGAGGCTGAGGCAGGAAGATCAAAATTTCAAGGCCAGTCTGGGCAACAGAGAAAGATCCTGTCTTAAAAAGAAAAAAAAAGTGAGCTGGGAGTGTAGCTCAGTGCTAGAGTACTGGCCTAGCATGCAGTAGGCCCCAGGCTCAACCTCCAGCACAGTAAGTTCCCAATTTACAAACGAGTTCCATTCTGCCTTTTTGGTAGGACCTTCGTAAGTCGGATTCATTCGTAACTTCACCAAAGTGAGTGTTATAGACCTTTGATGCAAATATACCACCCAAAGCATAAAAAAAACACGCACAAAAAAATACTGCGCAACATCACACAGTGCACAGCAGCACAAGCGTGGCAGTGTCCAGCAGAATACGTGAGCTACTTCCATGCTATGCTCACATCTACAAATGCTCATAATGCGACGTCTGTTCCTATCCGTCAAAGTTCACAACTCACATATTCCTAACCTGGGGACCTTGTGTACCACCAAGGGAAAAACAAGAGTAAAGCCAAGATATTATAGTAGCCATTGATCATTCTCTGTTATTCGGTTCAGAATGCCCTGTAATTCTTTCACTCTTTGAACGGTTTTATACTATTTTGTTATGTTTGACATTATTGTATTTGAAACTATGCTCAACTTAGCAGAGAAAGAGATATTATGATAGCTACTGTTAATGTCCGGTTGTCTTAATGTAAAGTACTGTGTTGCCTATGTTGTCCTGTTCTGATCTGCTCTGTTCTGCCCTCTTTTGTTTTATTCTCTTTAAAATAAAAAAAAGAAAAGAAAAAAAAAAAGAGTAAAGCCAAGTTGGTCACATTATGCAGACCCTTAAGAGGGGAAATAAAAATTCATCCACTGCCAAACAGTTTCCTTTGGGAGCTGGCTCCTTAGGAGCCCTCACCTCCTTTCCCACCGTCTTCCCTCCCAGACATAGCACCCCCCTCCAGACTGAACCACATACACCCTCCCCAGCCCCTCGCCTGGGTTTTTCTATTTCCCAGCCTGGGCCCTCTCATATAACAGAGCTAGGAAAGTTGATCCTTTAACTTAGGTCTCCTCACTGTGGCCTTCCCTCATCTCCCACCTGCAGGAAGCTGAGTGTCCCAGCCATCATGCCACCCTAGGTTTACTTCCTGACTTTGTCACAGCTGCACACAGTCCGGTACCCCTTCTCCACGTGTCCTCTACTAGGCAGCATGCCTTATTGATCCATGAATTTCTGGTACCTAGATCAGTGCCTGGCATACTCTACGCACTCAATGTCTGTATAATCGGGAAAATGGCATGGAAAAGCCGGAGGAAATAAGGAGATAGGGTTTCCCTTGCTGACCCTTTTCATCGCTTGAGCTTTATCATACTAGGACTATCTCCTCACTTGATTAATTTTTTTCTTTGTAAACTCACCTCAATCTAATATGATGATGGATCTACCACCACAGATTCTCTACCTTCAAATGTTACTGATTTCATTAATAAATCCAAGTCAGAGCCCTGAAAAAGGACACCAAAATCTCCCTGCTCTTTGATATCAGTTCATTATTCAGTTACCTTCACATTTCACCTGTTTGCTTATCCACAGCATTCTCTTGCCACTCAACCCTCCATAACTTCTGTCCTAAACTATATTGACTAAAAGTCGCCCTGGTCACCAGACCATCCCACTTACTATGTTACACTCTAGTGGTAATTGTTCTCTCCCTGCCCCCTGCTATTTCTCCCCTGTACTACTATTTTAGTTTTCTATAAAAGTTTTAAGTATCTTAGATATATTCTAAAATTGAGTTTAAGCTCAGATTCTACCATGTTTCCATTATTGTTACCACACACAAAATGAGATCTTCGGAACAGATTCCCAGCGACCCTTTGCAGAGGGGTCTTGATGCCATGCCCTTGGCCTTTACTGATGATATCAAAGAACCAGACGCATGAAAGCTATTTTTGTATCTATTGCAAGTGATGTTGCCAAGAGTATTTTTCACTATAGCAAACCATGTTCCCTTTATGAGAATCTACAGGAGAATTATTTCACAGGCTTTCAGATCAAAAAGTGTTTCATTTATAGTTTGGCTTTAATCTTACAGATAAATTTTATAATTGAGCAGGTTCCCCCTTTGCTTCATTGCTCAGAAACATAAAAGCCAAAGTTACTGCTCTCTCCTCGAACCTATGGGAGGCGAGAAGGTAAATACTTTGTGTGTGCTAATCTTATCCTTTGCTCCAGTTTCCCTATCTTTATTTCCTGCCCAACAAAGTTATCTCAAAAAGTCAGATTTATCTTTTGCACTTATGCAAAATGTAGCACAGGAAGCAGGGAATAATTTTCAGTGTCTGTTTACAAATGGGGAAATGGATGCCACGATAAACTGATAGACGTAGGTGAAGGAGCACCATAGCTGGCTAACCCAGGGATACCTATGTTTGTGTTCTGTCCTCTTACATTGGCTGGCTATGATGATAAGAATGGTATGTGTCAGAATCTTTTCTTTTGATGCTAAGCGTGTGTCCTGCCAGCCAGCTATATCCCCCCAAATCCTAGAATTATTTTAAAATAATATTTGTATATGCATTCTTTTTATACTCAGGATCTGAAAAAGGCTGAAACATTCTAATAGAAAGTAAAATTTTCAATTATCTTGATGGTCGTCCTATGTATTCTTACTTCATATCTGCAGAAAAAGAAAACATCACTTGATTGATGACTTTCTTCATTTTTTTCACAAAAGTTTTAATGCCATTCCCAGGAAAAATCAAACACCAAATATCATGAAGTCTAAAGAATTTTAACTCAGAACCGGAAGCCATAGGTTCCAGTTCTACTTCTCCCGAGATTGCAGTGCGGCACTAGCCCTTCCGAATTTCCATTTCCTCAAATGTCTAACACAAAGGTAACGGGCCTCCTGGTATCAGCGGCTCAGTTGAGATGATGGTTATAAATGCTCTTTGAGAAGTGCTATATGATCATTAGAGAATGGTGCTGAGTACGGAAACACACCATTATCATCTTTACATAAAAATCTGATCACGAAGCTCTTGACTTCTTGAAGGGGAGCCGGTCACAGGAAGACTAAATATATATCCGTGTGCAAGTTTTCAAGTTAAAATAAAAGCGTGGCGTCTTGCCACTGTAGCCAGAGAAATAAGGAAGTGGGTGGCTTTCTAAACAACATCCAGATTCAGCCAGCCAACTTCCACTTTTGTTTTTCTGTGTCTCCACTGTGCT
Source organism: Dolichotis patagonum (assembly GCA_004027295.1). Lineage (NCBI taxonomy): Eukaryota > Metazoa > Chordata > Mammalia > Rodentia > Caviidae > Dolichotis > Dolichotis patagonum. The sequence goes on from PVJX010008773.1 coordinate 54,207, forward strand.
TCTTTTTTCTTTTTATTGTGGTAAAATTGACACAATTTGAAATATACCATTTCAAATATTTTTGTGAGTGGCATTTAGGTGCATTCACAAGCCAGGCTTAATGGCACACACCTCTAGTTCCAGGATTCTAGGGTTCTGAGGCAGAAGGATTACAAATTCAAGCCTCACCCGGACAATTTAGTAAGGCTGTCTCAAAAAAAAAAAAAAAAAAAAAAAGTAAAAACAGGCTGGCAATGTTGCTGACTGCAAAAATCTTGGGTTCAAGCCCCAGTACAACACATACTGAAAAACTACATGAGCAAAATTGTGTGACTGTTATTCTATTTGCAGAACACTTGCTTCATCTCAGACACAAACTCTGTACCCATGATATAACAATTCCCCAGTCAGCTCCCACTTTTAAAACTTCTGTGGTCTGACCCTTGGTCACATGCATCTGGTACAGGTATGGTATTAAATTTCCTTCTGTATCGGCTTCTCATACTCCTTTCCATGAAAAGTTGCTTTTTATCCAAGTAATGGATTTTTTTTCCTGTGCTACTAATTTTCTTTTTTAAAACTTCTCAAATTTAAAAATGTCATTGGCATGCTTTGGGCACAAATGGGAATGTCACACCCGAACTCACACCTTAGCTTTGCCAGTGAGCATGGCCACGCTGTGTCCTAATCTCATGGACTTGACTCTCATCACCTAGGCAAAGCCTGTGTCTGGCTCTCACCCTAGTGAGGCTCTGCTTTTGGCTTCTGTCTTGGCCATTCTGAAATACATGTGACCTGGGTTACACGGAGGGCCGAGTGAAACAGTATGAGTAAATCAATATAAAGTCACTTGATACACAAGTTCATTTATGAGGCTAATTAAATAAAGAGAGATATAAATCAATTTCAGGCACATACATGATCTCCCTGAGAACCTGGATTATTTACTCTCGGGTGGCCTGTGCTGACAGGTGATAGGTACCATTAGATGTTTGGTTGGAATAAACTCAGAACAAAATCTTTCTTTTGGACAGAAGACATAACAAAACCTAAATATATAAGACAAATAGGACATATGCTGGGAATCTGAGAAAGAAAAGGTTCATTAGGAGCAGATAATTGTGCTGTATTAATAGTCATGATTTCATTTCCTGTTTGCATAAATAAGGTAGGTGTTAGCTGTCATACCCACATCTTGGAGAGGCTGAGTACATGAGTCAGCTTTCTGTAACCATAACAAACACCTGAGATAGGCGAATTACAGAGGGAAAAGGTTTGTTCTGGTCCATAATTTTGTACATTTCACTCCATGACTGTTTGGCTCCATTAGTTTTGATCTCTGGCAATACATTGTGGCAGGAAGAAGCGTGCAGTGGAGCAAAACTGTTCACTTCCTGGTGGAGAAGTGAAAGAGAGAAAGAGTAGGGGCTGGGACTCTCCTGTCCCCTTCAAAGGCATGTCTCTAAAATGACCAAAGATCGACTCATGCTCCTCACCTCTTAAATGTCCCACTACTTCCGTATGGCATCATTCTGGGATCAACCTCTGTCTCGTGAAACTTTACGGAAACTTCTAGATCCAGACCATAGCACTAAGCAGATCAATGGTTCATGCTCACAGGATAGTAGGGACAAATGGGATGCAAACTCAGATATGCTCGCTTGAATTCCCCTCTATTTTTCATGTCTGTAGTGAGATCATTACAATCTCTCTAACGCATAAATCCACACTATATCATCCAATCTTTTTCTTTTCTGTGAAATGGGTACTTAGCTTTTGAGCTTTGAATGTAATTTGCTCAAGAAAGAGAAGAAACTAAAATCCATGGATGGTGGATTTATTACAACTCAGACAATTCAGAAGTGAGAGGAGACCTTCCACTCCTGAACCCCTCCTGGTGAGATTATGTGGTACCCCACCTCCCCAAGGAGAGATGCTGTTCATTTACATCCAGCATTGACTCTAGGCCTTCCGTCATAGCTCTTCAAGAGTTACACCAGTATGGCTAATACACAACCCATGGATTCCAGGAAAAATCAATCCTTGTATTTATAGACTTTTCAATGAATAATATTAACATGACTTCTGAGACCTGGCCTGTTCTAGAATAAATAAAATGGCCACCATTTAGATCCATTGACATCAACAAGGCTAGTGATAAAAATAATATTATGGGGCTGGGGATTTAGCTCAGTGGCATAAGTATCTGCCTGGCAAGCGCAAGGTCATGAGTTCAATCCCCAGTACCAAAAAAAAAAAAAAGATAATAATAATAATAATATAGAGCTAGGGATTTATCTCTGCAGCATAAGCACCTGTGTGGCAAGCACAAGGTTATGAGTTCAATCCCTAGTACCAAAAATAATAATAATAATAATAATAATAATAATAATATGAACCATGGTATAGAATAAAGAATATAAAGTATGTTAAGAAATCTGTGAGTTTTGGGTTTTTTTATATTTTATTTTAAAGAGAATAAAACAAAACAGAACAAAGCAAATTAGAACAATGCAAGCAACACAGGACTTCAAAACAAGACAACAGGAAATCAACAGTGGCTACCATAATGTCTCGTTTTCTTTGAAATAGTTGCCCATATCTTCACACACAACAATATCAAACATAACAAAATAGTATAAAACCAATCAAAAGAATGAAAACATTACAGGACTTCAACATTAGATAATAGGAAATAAACAATGGTTTCTATAATGTCTCGTTTCTTCAAAACAGTTGTCCATGGAACAGGGGTTTAGCTCAGCGGCATAAGTGCCTGCTTGGCAAACACAAGGTCGTGAGTTCGATCCCCGGTACCAAACAAACAAACAACAACAAAAAAACAGTTGTCCATACTATCACACATAATAAAATCAAACAAAACACAACAGAATAAAACCTATTAAACAAATGAATGAAAACTTTATAGGACATCAAAACAAGATAATAGGAAACCAACCATGAATACCATAATACAGCCCATTATGTTCAAAACAGCTGCCCATACCATCAGACACAGTAAAATCTAACAAAACAAGACAGAACAAAATCAAGCCTAACAAAATTGTGAAAACAATACAAGAGTTTAAGCCAAGATGGTAAGAAATTAACAGTGTCATTACCTTCTCCTCCCGAGTGTTTCCTTTTATAATATACATTGTGCTTTTTTGATCCCTCTAACTCCTTCTGTTTTTTATGCTAGAGTTCACCCGTATAAGTTCAAACTGTTTCACCCATGAACATGATCTCCAGTTGCATCCATTTACCTACAAGAGCCTCAAGATTGTTCTACTTTATAGTTGGGTAGCTTTCCATGGTTCAAAAAAACCCATATCTTTCTTATCCATTCTGAGGTTGATGGGCAAGTTACCCTGGCTTTTTTTCTGATCTCCTGTTGTATGGAACAATTGTTTTCTCCTTTGATTTGTTTGTTTGTTTTGGCAATGCTGGGGATCGAACTCACGACCTCATGGTTTCCAGGCAGGCGCTTATGCCTCTGAGCTAAATCCCCAGCCCTCTCCTTTACTTTTCAGTCTATAAATTTACTTTTAAGTTAAATGTGTTTCTTTTTTATTTATTTTTTATTAATTTGAAGGTAGTAAAATACAACAGAACAGGATGGAATAAAGCCAATTGAGACAGTGTAGTAAAATTGGTACAGAACTTCACAGCAGGTTACCAAGATAACAGTAATAGGTACCATAGTATATCTCATTATCTTCACAATAGTTGCTCTTTCGGGCTGGCGATTTAGCTCAGCAGCATAAGCGCCTGCCTTGAAAGCAAGCAATCCTGAGTTCGATCCCTGATACCAATAAAAAAGAAAACAAACGTTGTTCTTTCAATCAGGTATAGAAAAATCAAAGGAAATACAGAATATTATAGAACTTATCAAAACAGAATATTGAATAGAGCAATACCATTAATCAGGACAAAGCAAAACAGTGATAAAAATATTTGCCTTCAGAGAGATGGTAGAAGGAAATCCCCCTTATTTGCTATGTTCATATGGTCAACCTCCCAAGAGATGCTCAGATCTCTGGCTCCCACTTGCTAACAGGGGGCGGGGGATGTTTGATTTTCAGCCCATGCACCGGTAGACTCACAGCCACTTACCAGGGCACAGCCTGGTTGCTCCGAGTTTTGGTTTTTAAAACATGTTTTAGAAAAACATGACTCTAAATACACATTAACTGAATAAGTAGAAGACTATATTAAATATCTATTATCAATATTGCATCAATTTAAAACTCTTGCGTTGCCAGGAGTGATGTGCACACCTGTAATTCCAGCAGTCTAGGGAGCTGAGGCAGGTGGATCACAAGTTTGAGCCCAAACCTGGCAACTTAGTGACTTAGTGACTTAGTGAGAACCTTGTCTGCAGATAAAAACTAAGAAAGGGCTGGAGTCGTAGCTCAGTGTCAGGTCCTGGGTTCAATCTCAAGTGCCAAAAAACAAATAGAAAACTCTTGTATAGCCTCAAAGTAGAAAATACATTAAACTTAAGACTCTAGAAGTGTATGGACATAAAGACAGTGAACACCTTCTGCAAAAGTTAAAATTAATCACTATGATTGTAGTTTCACATAAGAAAAAATAAAACTGCAATTTTTATTTTTTTATTTATTTTTTAATTTTTTATTTTTTGGTACCAGGGATTGAACTCACGACTGTGCACTTGCAAGGCAGATGCTTATGCTGCTGAGCTAAATCCCCAGCCCAAAACTGCAATTTTTAAAAAACGATATTTGCAGCTCTAAGGAAATCCCTACAGTTGTGCAGCTAAATGTGTGTCTGATACAGCCTTTCTTTTTACCTGCAGAAACCAGACTAGATCTGCCATGACCCTCTTAAAAAGACCCATCAGCATGCCCTGCTGCCTTTGGCTCTGTTTTTAATTTATACAATTTTCCTGTATCTTGTAAATCTGAAAATTTTCCCTCTCAGAAGTAAAGTGCTTTTACTCCATTAAAATTCTAAAATTTCAAACATGGTCTTGCCTCCCATGTACCTCCAGGCTCACATGGCATGGGTCAGCCTCTGTGACATCATGGCTGCTTCTCACAGCTCAGAGGGTCACACGGTCACCATGGACAAGGCACCGTGAAAACTCCCTCATAGTGGCTGTCATGGCAGCCTATTTTAATCAGACAATCTTAGACCTCCAAAACTACGGCAGGCAGGCAAACTGAGCTGATAGGGACCTCTCTTCTCAATCTCCATTACAAACAGAAATTATACACACCCGCACATCTGCATAGGGCTTAAGAGAGTCCAGGGGAAGCTCTAAAGCACCAGAGAGAAAGATGACAATAAATACATAATCTAAGGCTGCAGAGGCTGAGAGGAGTCACTGACACCCATGGAGGACCTAGTCCATAGGACTAGGACAGGAGATGGGATTTTTGCATGCAATACTGCATCTGCACATACAGCTGAGATGACAACATGCAGCTGCTCATCTTATAAAAATAGAGGCAGAAAATTCCACCCTCCCCCAAAGGATTCAACAGAGACATTTGTCACCAGCTGACAGACCTAGTTAGTAAAGCATCAAGACTGCATCATACCTGCATATAGAGTTCACATTTGTTTTTTCAGTGCTGAGGGTTGAACACGAGGTCTCGCATGCACTAAGCACGTGCGCTATCACTGAGCTACATCCCAGCCCTACAGTGCACAGTCCTATTATCCACATGAGGCAGGCATTCCAAACTGAGAAATGAACATACAATGGGTATTGAATCAGTAAAACCTTGGGACTCTAGCATAAGCCAGCACTGTCGTCTCTACAGACGCTCATAACCTGCATAGACATTCACAGGCACACGGGACTCCCATAGGTGTTACAGTCTTCACTAAACAGGCACTCACAAACTAAAAGAGGCTGAAAATTAATTGTGCCCAAAATAAAATGAGAAAAAAGAATGAGAAACATAGGCAGGGTGGTGCATGCCTGTAATCCCAGCAGTGTGGGAGGCTGAGGCAGAGGGAGGCAGGGTCAAGCCCAGTCAGGGCAACTCAATGACTTAGTGAGATTCTGTCTCAAAATAAAACATAAAAAAAGGGCTAAGATGTAGCTCAGTGTGAAAGCCTTGAGTTTAATCCTTAGTACTGAAAAAAAAGGAAGTGAAACTATAATGAGCAAATATAACAGTATACAAAAAAACCAAGTACAAGTTGGAGAATTTTTTTTTTTCCTTTGGTGCCGGGGATCAAACTCATGACCTCATGTTTGCCAAGTAGGCACTTACACTGCTGAGCTAAACCCCCGGCCTTGGAGAACTTTTAAAAATACAAAATAATGTGGATGACTGAACCAGGCCTGGTGGCACATACCTGTAATCCCAGCACTGTGGGAGGCTGAAGCAAGAGGTTTCCAAGTTTGAGTCCAGCTTGGGCAACTCAGTGATTGCGTGAGAACTTGCCTCAGTATGAAAATAAAAAGCTGTGGATGTAATTTTGTGTGCATATTCTGGATTCGGGCTCCAGTACCACCACACACGCACACACACACTCACAGAATACACAGGTGTCTTCATTTGAGTTCTCCCAGAAGTAGATTCTCAGACAAACACATAAGTGAATAGTTTTGCATATAAGTTCATGAAAGTGCAGGCATTTCTATGTGAGCTCAATTCTGTGGAAAACAACAAGATGTGATGCAAAACAGGCCAGAGAATCATCCCATATGAGAAGTCAGAGGGTTGGGAACTGATATCGAAACTCCTGGGAATTTTGGAGTGTGTGCTGGTAGAAGGAATATTTATTTTCCCAAAATTCCTGTCTGTAGTTCCAAAAAACGCTGCAATACTCACAGTTGGAAATCCGCCAGAAAATACTGAAAGGTCCCAGGAGGGAGAGGCCCTCTGGCACTACACCAAGTAAGATGCAGACTAGAACACAGCTAAAGGCAGATGTTACAAACTGAAAACTGGAAGGAAATATCCCAGATTGAAACAGAGATAAAAAGAAAAAGTTTGAAAGAGGAAAGATTTAGAGACTAGACTGAGAAGGAAATCATACATTATATACTTTTCAGAAAGAAAGTACAAAGTGAAAAAAGGAAAGGCAATTTATTGATATAAACATGTATTCATAAATTTCTGAGAATTTGGTCTTGGTGAAAGACATGAATAAACAAATTAAAGAGTCAGATCCTCAAGATAAATAAAAATAAGTCCAGAAACCGGGTTTGGTGGTGCATGCTTATAATCTCAGCACTCGGGAGGCTGAGGCAAGAACATGGTTGCAAGTTCAAGACCAGCTTGGGCTAGCTTGGGCTACAAAATGAGTTCAAGTCCAGCCTAAACCGCATAGTGAGACCCCGTCTCAAAAAGAAAAAAAAAAAAATCCAGACACAACACAGTGAAACTGGAGAAAACAACAGAAAACTATAAAGGCCACCAGAGGAGTGACAAAAATATGTACATATATTACCAAAAAAGTGGGTGAACTGCTTTTTTTAGTATGGGGGATCAAACAGGGTCTTGTGCATGCTAGGCAAAGGTTCTACCACTGAGATGCATCTCTAATACGGGGGTGGGGGAGAGAGAGAGAGAAACAGTAGCAAACTTGTCATTAGTAATGATGTAGATGAAAAGATGATAAATACTACCATCAAAGTGCTCAGGAAAAATAATATAGAATTTTATACTGTTATGGCTTGTATCTAGATGCCAGCCAAAGCCTCATGCACCCATAGGTGAGACTTTTCAGAGCTGGCTGTATCTAGGGTGTGTGATACTGGGATTAAGGGTGTGTGGATACTGAATTAGTCCACTGATTGATTTAGCACAGTTGGGAATTTGGATAATGGAAGAACCACACTGAGTGTGGGTGGCCCCACCCAAAAGGTTTGTAGTCTGGACAGGTAAAAAGGAAAGGGAAGCTTGCTGCTGTTTCTTGCTGCTTTGCTGCCTTCTGCCTGCCACACCATAAACCATTTCTCCTCTGCCATGCCACCCTGCCTTAGTGCCAGCTGACTGTGAGCTGAAACCTCTACAAACTGTGAACCAAAATAAATCTTTCCTCCTTTAACTTTGGGTGTCAGGTATTTTGCTCCAGCAATAAGAAAAGTAACCAACATACATGTGCAGTTTAACTGTCATTCAGAAATGAGGGCATCATAAAAGTGTTTGAAACCCACAGAGGCCTAGTGGGTAAGGGGTGTAGCTCAGTGGTAGAGCATTTGTCTAGCATGTGTGAAGTCTTGGGTTCAATCCTGACACTGATAACAAAAAACAGTAAAAAACAAAAACAAAATATAGATACTTTGCCATTCATCAACTTTAGCAAGAAAGAAATGTTACTTGACAGGAGTAAGATTCAAATAACAATAATAAGCAAAGCAGCTGCTAAGTCTTGAGAAATATAAATAAACATTGACTAGTAACAATTGATTGTTACTAGGAGGAGTAAAGACAAAGAAACTACAACATCAGGTATCAGATGAGATGGAAATTAAAACATTCTAGTGTGTTCAGAAAGAGGAAAGGGGTATTTTTAAAATTTCATAAAAAAGAATAGAGAAGGAAGGAAGGAAGGGAGGGAAGAAGGAAGAAAGGAAGAAAGAAAGAGAGAAAGAAAGGCAGAAAGAAAGAAAGTTCTTTCATAAACTATTCCAAAACTGTAACTGGAAAAAGTAAACCAATTTCCCACTTTGTTTTATGAAAATAACACTGCCTCAAGACCCAAACTGACAAAGGATAGTATAAGAAAAACTATACTAACATTTACTAACATAGATCTAAAGACACCAAAGAAATATTATAAAACTTAATTTATCACTGTACTTTGAAAAGTAATAAATCATGAGCAGGTGTCATACACCCCAAGGACACATAAATCATTTGTATTAGAAAAACCTATTAAAGTTATTTAACAAAGTATCAGGTTAAAGGGGAAACCTATCAAAACTAATTTCAGGAAAATAATTATAAAAATTCTAGATCTACGATGATAAAAGCAAACTTAGCAAATTAGGAATGGATTGGCCCTTCCTTAATATAATAAATGATATCTTAAAAACAAAAACTAACTATATCTAACACCACATATAATGGTGAAATGGTGGGCATTATCCTTGATTGTCAGGAAAAAAGGATGAAATAGCCAATCTCACAGTTTCCTCTCAACATGGTATGGGATGTCCTACTCAGAACAATGAAGGAAGAAAAATAAATCAGATGGTGAGGAATTCTGTTTTGCGATCTACTACAGGATGGGTGAATTGTTTTAGAGAAAACATTGTCTTCATTCAGGACATTTTCTTGCTAAATTACTAGTGGGGAGGTGTGGGCCAGTGCTGATGAAACCCAGCAGTCCTCAGGCTCTTTGATTGAAATGAAGTGTTTGAGGGATAAGACCCAAGAGAGGGGAAGGGAAGCTCTTGCTTCTGGGTGCGGAAGGTCACATCTATGAAGGGCACGAGGATCTTGGGACCTCAGTGTTGACTTCCACTGTAAGATGTCTGCGCTCCATGAGTAAGTCTCCTGTCATAAAACCTTCAGGCAAAACTTCTTCACCTTCTGGGAATGATATTATTTTTCACTTTATTTATGTAATTTTTTGGTGGAACTCCAGGAAACATTAAAATGGGTTTTGCTTTGTTTTGCTTTGCTCTGTTTCATTTTTGGTATGGGGGAATCAAACTCATGACCTCATGCTTGCCAGGCAGGGGCTATACTGCTAAGCTATATCCCCAGTCCCTTTTTTGGTGGAACTTAAAAA
>PVJX010008774.1:0-63861 GCA_004027295.1 Dolichotis patagonum
CATATCATTTCCTTTTTCTATGTTTGGGAAGTTTTCCTTAATAATTTCTGTGAATAGCTTTTGCAGTTCTTCTGTTTTGACTCCTGCTTCTTCATTCACATGCTTTATTCTTAAGTTATATATCCTCTTGTCATCCTCTAGCCTTCCTATTGTTACTGCCTGCTCCCTTGTTATTTTAAAGAGATCTTCCCTTTCATGATCACACATTGCAAGCCTAGTTTTTCAAAATTTGATAGTTTAGTTTCTTTGAGGCAGTTTTGCCAACTTTCTATGGAGTCTTTAGTTTGCTGGTAATCTCTTTGAATCTGCTTCATGAATTCTAGGTTTGCTTTATATTCTTCATTGAACATTTCTCTCCTTCTGTGTTCCTCCATTCTTCTGTCCTTGTCTTCTTGAGAGGTTTCTAGCCTTTCTTTTATTAATCTACTTGTCTCTTAAATAATTTGAATTAATATTTCAGTTTTTATCTTGTTTACGAGGTCCCGAAGATATTTCTTTATGTCCACTGATGCTGTTTTTTATGCTGCATGTTTGCTGCCCTCAATCTCTTTTGTATTTACCTCTCCGGGCTCAATATTCTCAGGGTTGCAGGCTGGGGTTTTTTTCTTATTTCTCTCTCTTGCCATGTTTTTGGTTTCTTCCATACAAGTGTATAGTGTAATTCCCAGCCCCTTTTCTTGTTGGTTAGGGTTCTTCTGGAGCACGCAGGCTAGGGGCTTCTGCTTTCTGTGGTCTGCTATCAGAGATTGAAGTTCAAGCAAGGGCAATGTGCACTGTCTCCTCCACTCTGGGCCAGTCAACCTTTGCGGGCCTTCACTGCGTCAGTGTGTGCCGCGCTCAGGGAATTAATTTGTAGCAACCCACTGGGTCCCGGCCAGGGGCATGGCCCAGTCCAAGCAGATCCCACCAATCCACTCTGTGAGGGGAGCAATGAACTGAAGCCACTTCCTTATGGAGTTAGGGCTGTCCTGCCCAAATCCAACATGTTGTCCAGTCAGTTGCCCCTTTCCCGTGGGAAGGTCTTATTCCCATCATTCACCGCACATTGATGCCGGTCCTTGAGAACTGCTGGGCTCCTCGACCTCCAACTTCAGCTCGGCTTCGACGAATTCATTGTGCCTCTGGGTGGGTTGCATGCAGGGTGGGTTCTGGGTGAGCCGCGCACAGGACTGTTCAGCTTCACACTTGGGGCTGCTCAAGCCAGTCTCATCGGCGCAATTTGGTTGGTCAGGTCACTGTTGGGCAGGATTTCAGGTGGCTCTGCAAGAGCACCATGCTCGCTGATCTTAGCTTCTCTAATGGTAACCCCGGGACCTCATATTGGAGCAGTTTTTTTCACTTTAGTTTCTTCCTAGGTTGAGAGACTTCATCTCCCTCTGTTTGGGTCTCTCCAGGATGTTCTATTCTGGCATTTGAGTTGTCTCTCTCAGAGAGGATCCCTATCCTGCTACCTCCAGTCCACCATCTTTGGAAACTCCTTGGGGTCTAACTCTTCAAAAAAAAATTTTTTTTTTACTTTTATTAGTATATGTTAATCATTATGAGGAGCTGGTACTTGTACATAACATACTTAATTCTTTTTGTGTTCCTTTCTCCTCCCCTCTGTCCCCCTCCTCCTTCCAGTCCCTCTTCCATCTTGCAAAACATCTAATTCCTTGTTTCCCAATAAGCATCTTTTATTTTGTTATTTATTTATATTTCAGGTTTCTTATATAAGAAAAAACCTCATGATATTTAAGGTTCTGTGTCTGGTTTATTTCACTTAACATTATGACCACAAAGTGAATTCATTTTTCTAAAAATAACTCATTTACCCTTCTTTGTAGCACAGTACTACTCCACTGTATATAAATACTACATTTTCTTTATTTATTCATCTGATGATGGACATATAGGCCACTTCTGTGATTTAACTTATTATGAGATGTGCTGCTATAAACATTGGTATACTTATAGTAATGTAATATTTTTAACTCTTTCAGGAAGATATATAGAAGGGGAATAGCTTAGTTCAGATGAGTTTCTGGTTTTTTCCTTTAAAGAATCTCCATGCTGTTTTCATAGTGGTTGCACTAGTTTACATTTTCTTCAACAATGTAGAAGGGTTCATTTTCCCCCACAGTCTTGCCAGCCTATGTTATTATTTGATTTCTTGATGACAGACATTGTTTCTGGAGTACGATGGAATCTCAGTGGTGCTTTAACTGGCATTTCTCTAATCCCAGTGATGTCAAACATTTTTTCCTATACTTATTTTTCATTTGTATGTCTTCTGAGATGTGTCTATTCATCTCAGTTGTCCTTTTTTAATTGGGTCTTTCATTTTGAAGGATCCAATTTTTTGGAATTGTTATATAATCAGTCTTCTGAAGAATGATTGGCAAAAGTTTTTCCTAGTTCTGTAATTTGTCTTTTCACTTTGTACAGTTTCCTTTGCTGTGCAGAGCTTTTTAACTTGACATAATCTTATTTGCTGCTCCTTGGTGATATTTGTTATATGATTGCCATTGCACTTATAGAGATTCTGCTTATGCTTATGTCTTCAAGAGTTTTACTTGTTTTATCTTCTAGAAGATTTTTATTTTTTCACATTTAGTTCTTGATTCATTTGATTTTAGTTTAGTACATAGTGAGATATGTGGCTCTAGAGTCAATCTTCTTTCCCAGCATCATTTATAAAAGGACTACCTTTCTTCCAGAGTATTGTTGGCTCTTTTGTCAAAGATAAGTTAACTGAATATGCCTATAGGTGTTTCTGCATCCTCTGTTCTGTTCCATTGGTCCACAAATCTGTTTTTGTGTGAATACCTTGTTGTGTTTATCACTGTGGCTTTGTAACATACTTTGAAGTCTGGGATTTTAAAGTTTCCTGCTCTACTCTTGTTGCACAGAATTGCTTTTGCTATTCTGGATCTCTTCTGGTTCCAAATTAATTTTAGGGCTATTTTTTTATTTTTTTAGTTCTGTAAGGAACATTGTTGATATTTTGATTAAGATTGCATTCAGTCTGTATATCAGTTTAGGGAGCATGGCCATTTTGACAATATTCATTCTGCCTAGCCTATAATAGGAGAAATCTTTCCATTTTCTACATCCACTTCAATTTCATTTTGGGGGGGGATGGGGAGTACTACAGTTTTCTTTGTACAGATCTTTCACTTCCTTTTTTGGTTGATTTCTAAGTATTTAACTTTTCTTGGTACTTTCAAGAATGGTATTCTTTTCCCAATTTCTTTCTCAATGAGTTCATTATAGATATTAAGGAACACTATTGATGTTTCTGTGTTGATTTTGTATCCTGTCACATTGCTAAATTTGGTTACTAATTCTATGAATCTTTTGGTGGAAGTTTTTGGATCTTCTTTGGAAAGGATTATGAAATCTTCAAATAATGATAATTTAACTTCTTCCTTTCCTATACATGTATGCCCCTTTCATATCCTTGTATTACCTGATTTCTCTGGTAATACGTTAAACAAGAGTGGTGAAAATGGACATAGTTGTCTTATTCTTGCCTTAAAAGGGAAAATGTGAAGATTTTTTATTTCATTTAATATGATGTTGTAGTAGGTTTATCATAAATGGCTTTTATTAGGTTGAGATAATGTCTTTCTATACTTATTTTCTTCAGGTTGTCTTTTTTATCATGAATGGATGTTACAAAGGCTTTTCTATATCTGTTGAGATAATCATATGACTTTTGTGCTTACTTTTGTTTATGTGGTGTATTACATGTATTTACTTGACTACACTGAACCATTGTTGCAGCCTTGAGATAGTCTATTCTGTCTTGATGTATGATATTTTTGATGATTCATTGCATTTTGTTTGCTAAACTCTCTTTGAAGATTTTTGCATCTTGTTCATTAAAGAGATTGGTTTTTATTGTTTTGGAAATTTTTGATGGAATCATTGTCTGGTTTGGGAGTCAGGGTAATGTTATCTTCCAGGAATAACTTTGGGAGTAATTCTCAATTTTTTTTTCATTGAGTTTGAGGAGCGTTGGCATTAAATATTCTCTGAAGTTCTTATAGAATTCATCAGTGACTCCATTGAATTCTGTTTTTTCTTGGTTGTTAGGTTTTTTTCCTACCTCTTCAATTTTATTTCCACTATTGAATTTTTAAGAATTTGCATCTCTTCTGGGTTCATTTCTGATAATTCATATGTATCTAAAAATCTATCCATTTTTTCAGAATTATCCAATCTATTGGAGTAAAGATTTTCATAGTAGTACTTATGATCTTCTGGATTTTGGTGGAATGTGTTGTAATTTCACCTTTTCCATATCTAGTTGCATTGATTTGAGTTTTTCCTTCCTATTGTTTTCCAGTCAGACTGGCTAAATATTTTCTATTTTGTTTATTCTTTTGAAAAACCAGATCTTCCATTAATTGATTCTTGTATTATTTTTTAGTCTCAATTTTACTGATATCTGCTCTCATCTCTGTAATCTTCTTCTTAGTACTAACCTGGATTTGGGTTGTTCTTGGTTTTTTAGTACCTTGAGATGAAAAATTAGGTTATTAATTTGGGCTTTCTCTGATTTCTGATCTGGGCATTCACATCTACAAAATTACCTTAGGACTGCTTTCATTATGTGCCATAGATTCTGGGACATTATACTGACATTACTGTTTGATTCTAGAAATTAATTTCTTGATTTCTTTGGTGATCCACTCTTGATTATTCAAAAGTGTATTGTTTAATTTCCTTGTGTTAGCATAATTACTGTGATTTCTTTTGTCATTGAGTTTTATTGCAATATGATTTAATATGCATGGAATAATTTTGACACTTAGATATTCACGTAAGCATGATTTATTGGCTAGTATGTGGTCTATTTTGGAAAAGTTCCATGTGCTGTTGATAAGTATGTGCATTCTATTGTTGAGTAGATTTCTAGTAACACTGTGTAGATTTGTAGTAAGTTTACTTGTTCAAAGATGTGATTCAACTCTATATTTCATATTTTTATCTTGTTGATCTATTTGTGATAGTGAGTATTGCGATTCTCCCACTACAATTGTGATGATGTTTATCTGATCCCTTATATTTAATAGTATTTGTTTTATGAAGTTGGGTATGCCAGTGTTTGGTGCATATATTTTTAAAATTGGCATTCCTTCCTGTTGAATTGTTCCCTGAGCCAATATGTAGTGACCTTCTTTGTCTCTTTTAATCAATTGTGGCATGCAGTCCACGTTTTCTGAATATAGGATAGCTACTCCTGCTTTTTTGGCAGGGCTTCCCATTGTATGGAATATTGTTTTCCATCCTTTGATTTTTTAGCTTCTCCAAGGAAAATTAGTTACAACAAAGCTCTTCCAAGGAAAATCAGCATGAAATCTTCTCCTGTTCTCCTTTCATACTGTTTCTACAAGCCTCCTTAAATGGGTCTTATCACTGCATTATTTTATCATTGCTGTTTTTTTTTTTTTTCTTTCCCTTCTACTTAACTGTGTCTACCTAGTGTATTCATTCTACTGGACATTTTGACATTGTTAGTTTCATTTTCTCTTTCTGGAGTGCTGGTTTGGTGGTCATGAATTCCTTTAGGAATTCCTTATCATGAAATTATCTTATTTTTCTGTCAGTTTTGAAATATGGGATATTTTTTGTGGGATATGTCAGCCTGGGTTGGAAATTGTTTTAGTTTAGGGCTTGAAACACTTTACCCTAAGGCAGCAGTGGTGAACCTATAGCATGCATGCCATAGTAGCTGTTTGAATCACTGAAAGTTTTAAAAGGTTCACCATTACTACTCTAAGGTCTCCTGGCCTTTAAGCTTTGCATTGAGAAATCTGCTTTAATTCTAATGCAGTTTCCTTTATAAATGACTTATTGCTTTTTGGTAACTGCTTTTAAGATTCTCTTATTGTGTTGGATTTCTGAGATTTTCACTATGGTGTGTCATGGGAGGCTTTTTCTGATTTTAGCTATTTGGTGTTCTGTATGTATCACAGCTCATTATTAGAGGTCTCCCCGAAAGCCTCATGTACTCACAGATGGGGCTTTTGTGACTGACTGGATCTTGGGTATGTGTTACTAGATCACGAAATCATGTATTAGTCAATGATTGCAATAGGAACAGATTTAATGCAGGACACAGAATTTATAAGATTAGCTTATAATATCCAACCACAGAGTCAAATATAGAAGTGTGCAAGAGATCTGTCTGCATGCTAGAGATCCTAAGAACCCAGCTCAAGGCCTGGAGCCCATGGCAGTGTCCTGTAGGAGTCCGTATCAGGAGGCTGAGGAATCTGTGATAGAAGGCTGAGGGTCTGCACCAGCAAGCCCAAAGGCCAGTGCTGGAGGCCAGAGAGTCTGGGCTGGAAAGCCCAAAAGCTGATGCTGAGGAATCTGTGCTGAAAGCCAGGAAATGACACTCAAGGCAAAGGTGAAGACTAGAGCTCTCTAGTCTAGAACAGCAAAAGCTTCTCTAAGGAAAATCAGCTGCAATGGAGCTCTTCCAAGGAAAATCAGCATGAACCCCCATACCCCCACTCTTCTTTTACACTGTTCCAATAAGCCTCCTTAAGTGGGCCTTCTGTGCTCAGAGTCATGCTGACTCAATTCTGTTGGGGGTTCCCATTCAAGTTGACAATCAGCCAACCACCACAGAGTATGATACTGGATTAGTCTGCTGATTACTTTAATATAGTTCTGAGTATGGGTGATTTACATATGAAATAAGGAAGACCCACCCTGAGTATGGGCAGTGCCAGCCAATAGACTTATAGTGTGCATGGAATAAAAGGGGAAAGAAGAAGGAAGTCTCTCTGCTCTCTGCCTCCCATCTCCCTCTGTCATGGTGGCCTGCCTCAGGCTGAAACCTCTACAAACTGTGAGCTAAAATAATCTTTTCCTCCTTTTAATTGTGTGTATCAGGTATTGTTTCTCAGCAATGAGAAAGTAACCAAGACAATATGTATCACTTATCTTTATGTTAAATTATTGTACCTTATTTGGAGTTTTCATCTATTATTTCAAAACAGGTTTTTTAATGCCATTTGTGCTATCTTCTGATTTTGTACTAATTCCAATTAATCTTGGCAAAATTTAGGAGCTGTTGGATCCATTTTCCATATTCTCTTGTTTTTAAGAAGTCTTTCATTAACTGGCCACCTACACCAGTTCTAGTTCTGGGAGTTCGTTCTCACATTGGTCCCTTCTGCTGCTTATACTTTCAATAGAAGTTCTAATCTCCGGAATTTCTATTTAGAGCCCTTTTATGGGCACTAATCCTTTTTAGGATGGTTGTTCATGTTTTATATCATTTTGTTTAGCTTTTCTGTTTTTTATTGGTGTCTTTTAAGACTTCTTGATGATTTTGTTTAATTGGCCAAATACTCTTCTGCTTATGTCTTATGTGATCTTGCCAGTTGGCATATTATTTTGTTATCTCACTTGATACCATTTCAGACAATTCAGGTGTGAAGTTTTTGGTTTCCTCTCCTTGGATGCTCCATGGATTAGTTTTGGGAGAGTTTGGAGGAATTTTGTTGGCTTGTCTTCTCATGTTTTTATTTTTATTTGTTTTTTGCTGAGGCTTGTGGGTTTATTGTAGTGGAAAGTTTTGTTTGAAATCCTCTTTAGATAATGTCTGCTTTTCAGTGGCATTCTCTGGGCATGGCTAACTGCTGGCTTTTGCCTCTCTCAGGTTTCAACCACCTTCATTTGCTTGAGTTGGGAGGTTTTATTTGGCCCAATACTCAGTTTTCCCAGAATAAGCCACAGTGTTGTTAATAATCCCTAGGCAATCTAAATACTGACATTCCAAATATGACCAATTAATATCCACAGCTATGGCACCTTAACTATAGTAATAGAATCAGCATCAATTATGGGAACAAGAAAATAAAGAAAAAAATAACATTTGAAAAATGAATTGATGTGATATGAGATAAAAGAGGATTAGGTCAAGAACTAAAAGGAAATTAATAGTGATAGTTAAGAGTTGCAGTAAAGAATAAACAAGAAAAAGAAGAAAAAAAAGAACAACAACAAAACTAGGAGAACAAATCACTAGAAGGAAAAGAGATAAAAGGGAAAAAACAGAAACTAGAAGAAAAGAAAGAATAAAATAGGAGACAACTTCCTAACTCTGAAAAAAGCAGATGAAGAAAAATAAAAAAACACTACAAATATGAAAAATTTCAAAAACTGAGTGAAAGAAAAAATCTCTGTTTTTGAATGGGTGATTTTTTCCCCCCTTGAACTATAGTCTTGGGATCTGGCTTGACAAGATTTTGTGTGCCTTGCTTCAGCGCCTATGGGTCTTTGAGTGACTCCAGGCCATTCTGCTCATTCCCTCCAGACAGTGGTTACTGTTCAAGCTATTGCATATCTTTGGTTTTACTGGTATATGGGAAATGCCATCAACTCTCTGTTATTTTTTTTTCCTGGATGTAGACCACAAGGCAGGGGTTCAAGTGGGCTGTTGGACTTATTGTCAGCAGCCATGGGGTTTAGTTGCTCCTTCACTCCCCAGATATTGTTTTCATCCTGGATTGGGTTGGTTGGTAAGATTTGCCTCTGCTGCCCTGTGCTGTGTTCCCATGAGGGTGGTGCGCTGCTTTCTCTCTCTCTCCCTCTCCCTTGTCTGTATAGGGGGACTACAGGTCTGCTTTCTCGTGTGAATGTGAGGACCCACTTCTCTGGCATGGGTCTGCTCTCTTATGTCAGGATGAGATGTGTCACTTCAGGTATACTCTTTCCTACCATGTTTTTAAGTGGGTGGCTTCTTTCTATGATCTGCAGTATGGGGCAGAGATAGTGAGTCACTGCCAAGACCTAATTTGTTTTTACATTTATGTTTTTGTGGGTGTATGCTGAATCCTGTCCTCTCTTTTTTTCCTGGGCATGGTCAGTGAATGGTCTCCACTCTAGAGCTACAGTCACTTCATTTGCTCCCAGTTTCTGTGCTCCTCTGGGTGCCCTGTGTCATGACTTTTTCAGCCTAGCTTTACAATGTGTGGGTTGGTGAGCTGACCTCCCTGCTCCATAAGGCTCTCTGATATAAATCCCAGGCTGTGGCAACCATCCAAGCTGAAGCATATTCCTGATCATCTTGGCAGACTTCCATGCTGCAGGTAGGCAGCAGGGTGACGGTGGGGCCAAACAGTCTACTGGACATCTTGCCAGCATTTCCAGACCTAGCCCCCTCCAAAAGCCACACGAGTGCCCTGCCTTCTCAACTCAAATAATGGGACCCTGCAGCCTTCCTGGCCCAAGCATTAACTTCTCCAGGAGAAGGTCTATGTCTAGTCGGTGCCCTCTCTGTGACTGTCTCCCACCCAGTCACTGTTGTAGGGTGACATCAGGAACTCTGAAGTACAGTTGTTTTGTGGCACAGTCTTAAACAAACTCTTCTCAAAATGGCTCAGGATTAAACATTCTCAAATATGGTGAATGCTGCGCTTTCTTCTCCAACTCTAACCTGTCAAGTGGAGTCATTTTCAGACTAAAACTCCATTTTATTTTTGCAGTTTATAGTTACTGTGGACTTTTCTTGTGGCTAGTGCTGCTGAACCAGTCCATCATTTCTTCCTGGAGCTTCCAACCCTGTCCAGTGTACCTTTACCTCAGTACAAATAGGTCCTCCTCACTGGGAGGCAGAATTCCGACTGCTTTTTTGTTGTTGCTGATACAAGGGCTAGAACTCACTACCTTGTGCCTGCCAGGCAGGCACTTACACTGCTGAGCTAAATCCCTGGCCTACATGACTGCTTTTTTTTTTTTTACTTGTGTTGTGCTTCATTTCTCCAACTTCTCTGTAGCTTTTAGTTTTTCTGTCAGCTCCCTCCTGAGTTTCCAAGCTCTACCTTCCCCCACCCTTTGGCCACTTTGTAATTTTCCAGACATTTCAACTCTAGGTCCCAGAGAGGCTGTATTTGCTGCTAATCTTTACTCTATCATTTTTAATTCCTGAGATCCAGTTCTTAGATTGTTAGTATATTGTCTATTTAGTCACTGGCTCTATGCTAGCTGATTATACATTCATTTTTATTAGTTAATTTTTACTTATTGTGAGTTTTCAAGTTTTTCTTTCTTCATGTTCATTTTAGTGAGGAGTTGAAGGAGGCTCCGTAATTCTATCAACTAAATCTTGTATGAAACTGGAAGTTTGTATTACTGCTAGCTGCATTCACCCTCCTGGCCATCTGTCCATCCGTATATGCATCCTTTCATCTGTACTTCTACCCATCTTCCCACATGTCCTCCATTCACTTGCCCATCCACCCTTAGTTATTACACTTGACATACATCTACGGAGCTTGAAAACTGTAGGTGAACAAGAAAGGTCTTAAAGACAAGAGATAGCCACTAAACAAATCAAGGGGGAGTTGAGGACTCCATTTGCATTGTAGAGTGGCAGCTCTGACTGCAGTATGGAGGATAAGCTGCAATCAAGTGAGGTAGAGTTAGGTGCAGTTTTTCAAAGAAATGAATGAGATTCAGGTGCTCACTGCCTTTTTAGAGCTGCTGAGATGTGGCAACAATGTCCAGAAATGAAATATTTTTATCACGTAAAGCTTTCACCGTACACCAGACCTGGATTTTTGGGATGACAAGAAGTGATGTCTTTAAAGATTATGGAATATCCTATTATTAGTGGTAATAGTAATAGAGGTAGCAGCAGTAGTATTACAAAGGATAGAACTGAGACCCCCACCCCACAAATATACTTTAAGATTTAGATTTTAAAACAGGGTCACTAAATCTCCAAGTTGTCCAGGTTGACCTGGAAATCACAGTTCTCCTGCCTCAGCCTGCCAGAGAGCTGGGATTAAGCACCATGCCTGGCTCCACCTGTATTTTCAAAGTTTTCTTGTTTTAGCCTGTAACAGGAATTCTTAGCAATAAATATTTTTGTAGCCAGTTGCAAGTAATAAAGTCTTGAAATTTACAGATTTGTCTAAAACTGAATCTTAGCATTAATCTATTAATGTTCATTTTTGGTGACATTTTTAGGTATGATTGTAACACTCAGCACCTTTCCAGAATACAATTTCTGTTTTACAGATAATATTTTCAAATCTTTAAGCCAGCCTACATCCAAAGTATTGCTTTAACTAGACAATTTGAGATCAGCAAAACTTATGTGACTATGAGGTACTAGATTTAATTCTGAAAAAACAACCCAGGAAAATTAATCTTCTTAGTTGAATGCCATGCTGTATAACCTAATGTTTAAAAACAATTTTGTAAACAGAGACATCATACACACAACCAGTCAAAGCCAGAGTGTTTGGTAATGAAATGAGAGACTGACAAAAGTTGTATCTTTAAGTAGACATCTTGCTGAATATATTGTTTTAAGGAGCAAAGTGATGTTTAGGTTTTTGAATTTACATGTCATGTCACCTGCTCTTATTCCCTGACTTCCGTGAAGGCAGAGAGTCTGGCTATGTGCAGCACATGGTTAGGAAGATGCCAGAGGCACCATTAAAGAGGACTTGGTGATTTAGCAAACCTCTGAGTCAGTCATTACACATAGGCCTGGTATGGCAATTGCAGGGCAGGCACTATTTATTAAAACAGGTCAGTTTGAAATTATAAAAACAAGTCTGAATCCTGGACATCCTCTTATTTAGCGTAGAGCACTTTCATAGAATTAACTGCAATGCTCTAATAAGGTTGTGATTTATAAAACTAAGGAATCCATTGTGGTTTTCTGCTAAGGCTTTTGTTGAGATGTGAAAGAGTTCTCTCACTCTGATTTAGGAGAGAATAGTGATGACTGGTTGCAAAGGCAAATAGATGTTTCAGAGGGGTGTGGTGGTACATGCCTGTAATCCTTGCAATCTGGGAGTTTGAAGCAAGTTCAAGCCCAGCCTGGGCAATTGCGCGACTTAGCAAAACCCTGCCTCCAATAAATAAACAAACAAATAAATAAATAAATAAATAAATAAATAAATAAAGTGGCTGGGGATGTAGGTCAGTGAAAAAGTGATGGATTCAACCCCCAGGAACAAAACAGGAAAAGAATATGGCTGTGTCTCTTGAGGGCAAAGTGGAGTGGGGGGTAGCGTCAGACTATGGAAGAGAGGTGGCTGAGAGCAGGATGGGAGAAAGGATGTGGCCTTCTGAATTAAACCTCTAAATATCTGGGAGAGTTCCTTATATGAAATTTGTCATAGAAATGAGTCCTTCAATATTGTTTAGTTGAATAAGAGTAATAACTGAAAAAAAAGTGAATTAGTCTACTACACAGTGTTTCAATTTATCTTATTTTAAAAATAGTCTCAAGAATTAAGCCAGAAATGAATAGTTCAATGCTTTTCCAAATCTTATGAAGAAATTTTGAATTAATATGACAATCACTGGCAATTTTTAGGTGAAAACAGAGGAGAATGTTGGAATTCTCAAAATAATGGATAACAACCCAAAAAGGGGAATTTTTAAACCACTGAATACCAAAAGCTTCCAGTAGAGGGGGGTAGAGAGTCAACTGATTTGACCGAGGAAAATCAACTTTAAAAACAATCTTGAATATGATTTTGTATATTTTCTTAATTTTTGCTTAAGGTTTTGATAGACAGATTTGCATGATTTGCTTTCATATTCTAACCAATTGAAACATACTGTGATCAGCTATCTTTCTAGGTAGAACACTAAAAGCTAATAAATGAAAGGAACATGTATTAATTTCCAGGGCATTGCTCGGTGGACCCTGCTTTCATTATTCCTCCCAAAACCTCTGTTATTTTAACACAGAGTCTACATTCACCTAAATCACTGCATGCCTCAAGTCAAACCTGGGTTTAGCTCACAAAGTAAATAACTGGAAGCATGAGCAATTTCAAAATTACAGAAATACTATTGCATTATAGATTTTAAGGCTTCATCATGACACAGTGCCTAGAGGAGGAATTAATTACTTTACCTGAAAAATATGCATTGGCAAAATGAGGCAGAAATTTTTATTATCATAGGATAATCCTTTGGCTATCAGTCCTCTTTTAATGCTTCTTTGACATGTGTGATACCCTTAACTTTTTAATGCATTTGTAACATGAAATTCTGTTTTAGGAGGGCTTTTGTGAAATTTAAGAGCTGATAGGAAATCAACTAATTTAAATAACTAACACATGCTCTTCTGTCACGTCTTTAGTTTACCACTGAAAGGATCGTAGCTTAGTGTAAACTCTGCCCACTCTTGAATGCTAGTCATGCCCGAACATGCCTGCCAAGCTATGCCAGAGCTTGTAGAAGACTGTTTCTCTGGGACTCTGGAGGTTCCTGGGAGAGTCAGACAAGAACACATATCCAGGAGCAAATGGTGTATTAGTTGCTGAAGAATAGCTTTTTGGTTTAAGAAGAAAAACTGGGAGTAAATCTAATGAGTATCCTTTATACAGAAAACATAGACTTGAAAGAAGCAAAACCCAAGCTAATTCAATGACTTTGTCTCCCAAGTGGCTGAGCAAGTACAATAAGAGCAGCCCTGTCTGATGCTTTCAACTGACCAGGAAAATGGCCAATGAGTCTTCAGGGGCAAGTGCTGACTTAGCTAAAGTAACCTGGCATTCGTAGGCTGCAGCACAGCCTGGCACAGGCTTTGCTCATCCTTGAAATGTAGAGACAAAATACCCAAATTGAAATTGCTGGTTTAAAAACAAGTGTCGCACCCAGCTGTGTATTTAAAGGTTATTGGCTCAACTAAAACAGGTGACACCCAAAACAGTCTTGGTTACAAAGTTCCAAAAGACTTTTTCTCAGAGACCCTGTCAAGTTCAAAGGATAAGCAATTTTCATTATATTACTGAGTATATTGTGGGAATCTGGTTCTACTAACAACTCTTATTACCCCCACAGATGGACACCTAATGCTACCAAGAGAATGCAGCATAGTAAAGAAAGAAAGGGTTCTTTTTGTAGGTTCTAAGATAGTGCACAGGCAACTTAGCTTCAGTAGTTCTTCAGCAGAATATGATCCCAAAGCAGAAAAGGATGTGATTGATGTACCTCTTTTCCAGAGAACACACATACACCACAGGTATGCCCTCTGTGACAAGAAGGAAGGCCCCATTGATGATGGTGTCCCTGGAACATGGCCTGGTAGGAGACAGGAGAGGGCCAGTGCCGGTAACCAAGAACAGATTTGTTACTAAGCACAGGTGAGAGACCTACTGGAGATGTCCAGACATGTTTGTGTGATGGTGGGGATACTGCAAATCTTACACTAATGGTTGAGACCAAGGGTCTGTGAAATACAAATTATAACTGTGCATTAACCCCAGCAATACCTGTAAGATAGGAAGACAGGTTTCAGCTTTATATGAAAGCAATCAATGAATGTGAATTGAAATTAGGTACTTGCTATTCCTCTTGATAACACTGGCAAAAATCTGCTTGGGACAAAAATATTTGAATTTCTAAGTCACAATGTGGAGATTCAGGAAATATTTATTAACCTTTATATTTTCAGCACTTGTTAAGTGTCGCAGAGAATGGGAGAGAAATATGCCACTCCTTGCCTCACAGGCTTATGGTCTGGTGGGGAGATAACACAAGTATACAAATAACTTAGAAACGAAAGTGGGAGCTAAAAAAATTCAGATACTTGATTAAGTTTCATAACTAATACTTGCACTCTCCCAAATTGGTACATGTGTGGTGTATAATTTTCCCAGGCTAACTTGCAATAAGGTAACACAGCAGAGCACAACTCTCATTCAATTCATCTTCTTAAATTCCTTGAATTTTATGCTTGACTGTCACCCTGGGCGTACGAGAGAAGATGGGTGGGATTAGCACCACTTGCTGCTAGTGTTGACTAAACTTCATATTTATGTAGTCTCTGCTCAGGTAGTTTTTTATGCTTGTGCCAACTCTTTAATCTTACTGCATTCAAAATCCTTTTGTTGGATA
Organism: Dolichotis patagonum; assembly: GCA_004027295.1. Taxonomy (NCBI): domain Eukaryota; kingdom Metazoa; phylum Chordata; class Mammalia; order Rodentia; family Caviidae; genus Dolichotis; species Dolichotis patagonum. The sequence continues at coordinate 14,884 of PVJX010008774.1, forward strand.
AATGAGATTTATAAATGATAACTTTTATAATATTATATTGCCTAATCTAAAAAGGAATTTATTATATTTTAAAGATAGTAAAATCCAACAACAACAACAAAAATAGCAAAAAAAGCCAATCAAAACAAGGCAGCAAAATTGCAAAACTTCGAAGCAGGATACTGGGAAAACAACAATAGCTACCATAGTATATCTTACTCTCTTCACAATAGTTGTCCATTCCATCAAGTATAGCAAAATAAAACCAAAAACAAAACAGGATATTAAATAAAGCAAAATAATCAGAACAAAGCAAAACAGTGAGAACAATATTGTATTTCAAAGACAAGATAGAAGGAAATGTCCTGTATTGGCTATATTGCATACTGTCATCCTCTCAAGAGATGCTCAGACCACTGACCCCAGTCCTGAAAAATCAATCAGAAAACACAAGCATTTAATTGCTTTATGTACCTTAGTTGCTATCAACTCAGCCTGTCCTCCGAACCAGTGGGCTGCTTGGGAGGGAGGGGAGTTGGGTTGATTCTTAGCTGGCTTGCCGGCAGGCACTGACTTTTCTCTTCCTGGAAGCCCTGTGGCTTGCACAGCTTACCAGAAAGGCTGGCTAGTTGGCTTCTTGTTGGACCTTGCCAGTCCCAGCGTTGAAGGAAATTGTTATAAAATGCACTGTTATTTTATGTGCCACTAAGAAAAAAGCTTGCCAATTAAATTATGTCTTTATGCATTTTTATCACTTAGAATTTTAAATCAATACTTACTAGAAGAGTTCTTTAAGGCTTAGAAGATTTTATTAAGTATTCCAATTTTACATACACTAAAGAGAAATATTTAAGCATAATAAATTGCTTAAGATATTCTTAAAGCTTCTTCACATTATATCTAACTTTCCCAAGTTGCTTTTTAATTCAGAGTGGTTGGTGCTTTTCCTTATAATGCCTCCTGCATGCATCAAAGATACTGAGGATGCACCATGACTTCTGTTAAATATTTTTACTGAAGAAAGAATGCTCACTTAAGTGTATATATGAAGTTTCCCAAGGTAAGCATTTATTAAATCACTACCCAGGCAAGAGAGATAATATCCTCAAACACTCAAGTAGTGCTTGTATTTTGTGACTGTTAATCATAGTCTGTCAATGGATTATGACAAGCCTAGCAGACCAGTGGAGCACAGTTTCGGGTATGTCTGATGACTTACACATAGGCCAGCAAATGGGCGGGGCCTGGGGGAGATCCACTCTGTAAGCGGCTGGCACCACTAAAAGGTCTGTAGCCTGAGTGAGATAAAAGGGAAAGAAGAAGGAAGTGCCTCTGTTTTGGAAGAGCTTCAGTCTTCGCGATTGCTTTTGCTTATCTGTCTCCAGCTTCTCCAGCCTTGTAGTGTGGACTCCTGACAGCAACTGACAGTGAGTTTCCAGGACTTCAACCTTGGACTAGTGCTGCATCCATCCTTGATCCCTTTTGTTCTGTGGCTCTTTCTTTCTTCTTTCTCTCTCTCTCTCTTTCTTTCTTTCTTTCTTCTTTCTCTCTTTCTTTCTTTCTTTTTTCTTTCTTTCTTCTTTCTTTTTTTCTGTCTTTCTTTCTTTCTTTCTTTCTTTCTTTCTTTTCTTTTCTTTCTTTCCTTCTCTCTCTTCTTTCTTTCTTTCTTTTCTCTTTCTTTCTTTCTTTCTTTCTTTCTTTCTTTCTTTTCTTTCTTTCTTTTTTCTTTTCTTTCTTTCTTTCTTTCTTTCTTTCTTTCTTTCTTTCTTTCTGATACCAGGGGTTGAACTCACAATTTTGCACTTGCCAGCCAAGCACTTACGTTGCTGAGCTAAATCCCCTGCTGCTATAGCTTCCATTTTCTGTGGTTTCCTCTTGGGCTGAGTAGGTACTGGATCACACAGCTCTTCAGAAGGCAGAGGGCCATTGTGAATTCTTCTGCCTCTGATCCTGTAGACAGCCATTGTGGACTGTCCTCTTTTGAATCCTGTAAGCCTATTCTTGCATAATTATGCATGCATTTTCTATTAAGTTTGTTCCTTTCAAGAACCCTATGGAGCACATTCTTCCTCCCAGGCACTGTGTTTGATCTTCCAAGGACAAGGACTAAAATTTCACTAGTGTATCATGATCAATTCATATATCAGATAGCATTCATCTCCATGGTATTTATGTGAATGGAATAATTCAGTATTCATTCTTTTGCATTTAACTACTTTTGCATAACATTATGAGACACATCCTTGTTGTATGACACATGGTTTATTTGTCCTTATTTCACTATATGAATATTTATCGTTTTATTTATCCATTACCCAAGTGGTAGAAAATTGAATTTTGTTTTACTACAAAGAATGCTGTGATGAACTATCTTGCATGCATCGCTTTGTAGATACATATGTTGGTGTATATTCAAGAGTAAAAATACTGTATATTTTTAAACAGCAAATAATATCAATGGTTTTCCAAAGTGGTTGTATCAGTTTATATTCCAAGTCATAGTTTTTGAGATTTTTTTAGCTCAGGTGGAAGCATCAACTTAATAAAATAATCAGAATTCATCTTGTAAGGACTGTGTCCCAGATGAAAGCTTTGCATAGTCTGCAGGAAAAGGAGGCTGTTTTCTGGAAAAGAAAAGAATACTACTCAAGCTGAGACTAGGGACTCTCAAGGTTACCCACCCACATATTGCTGCTTGGGCAGACATTTGATAATCCTCCATATCTTTGGATTCCATTCCTTTTCTGTCAAGATCTTCACTTTTCAAAGAAACCTTACCAGGGTCCTCAGTCTTTTTATAGCTGCAAGCCTCATGATTAAATTTTTAGTCTGATTTCCAGCAAGTCTCTTTCCTGGCTATAAGATGTTGGAGTCTTTTAAAATGTTTATGTAGAAGGCTTCTGGCCTTGACACACACTCTGGTTTGACAGTTGACTGATATAAATTTATTATTTAAGTCTCCAATGAGTTAACAAAACCCAAATAACCCTGCAGTCCTTGTAATTATATGCTTCCATATGTTTGGAGTGCTAGAGTTACTGCATAAGCCAATATAGGTCTACTGCCTCCTCTAGAAATCAACTATCAAAGCAAAGTCATGGGTTAGGGGTTCAGGTAAATAGGAAACCACTTGCCTAGCATGTACCAGTCCCTGGGTTCTATTGCAAATCCTCTAAACATAACACAACAACAACAGCACCACCAACACCAGCACCACCACCAATACAAGCAAGTCAGAGTGCAAGAGATTTTTTTTTTTGGAAGAGTTAATTATAGTGAGAGATGAGAGAGAGAGAGAGAGCAAGAAGAAACTTCAGACTTTAACATAGATGTGCCATGTGACAGGAGAGGGGAGAATGACAGGGCTGGGAAGAACATGCCTCAGACCTGGTGCAGCACAATGTGCTACATCAGGGAGATGTGAGACAAAGGCTGCCAAAGGTATTACCTCACACTAACCCACAAAGGCCAGTGTGCTCACCACTATGGTGTTCAGTCATTGGCTGGGGGCTCCAGCCAATGGCTTGGGGCTCCCCAGGTTGTTTATGGGCAAGAACAAGGAGTGAGGCAGAATTTAAGGACAACTGCTCTTTTTCCTGCAGGTTCTCTTTTTGGGGATCTGGGTAATGAATCTTTATGGCCACTCCATCTCACCTACTCTTCCTTTACACTGATGCACTGTATAATAAACAGCATCCTTCTACCCTTGTCTGTGATTTCTGGTGGTTAAGCACTGTCACCTACCTTCTGTTACTTTTGTAATGGCATGTTCGAGAAATTTAGCCATGGTACACTGAAATTCAAGAAACAGGTGAGATTTAATTTCATTTAAACTGCAGCAGTCAGTCAGCTCAGGCCTTTGGAATTGCTGGCCGGCCTTGATTCCTTTATTCTCTTTCTTTGTACATCCCTGTACGAGTTCACAAGGTCAAGAGGTTACCATAGATACCACTTTTTGCAGTACTATCACTGCTTTGGAATATTACAAGACCTTCTTACACATCAGGCTAATTGGCACATAGACTGTGGGCACCAGGCAGTGTGCTTGCCTTGAGATAAATCTGTTTGTTCCTCTTTTAGTAGTTTCTATGGCCAACTAAGGGAAAGGAAGAGGCCTTTGGGGATTTGACAGAGTTCATTCACTGTTTAAAGTCTAACTGCTAACTAAGCATCTGTGCTATAGTCTATAGGCCATAAAATGAGTGAAATTTTGAAAGCAAATGGGGGTGGTGGTTATGAATGCCCTCACACTTTAGGGATCATAATCCTCACACCTGCTATTGCTCTGGATTCTGTGACTGTCTGCCTTGTCATTGTCCCTGGCCTGGAGAAGACAGCCATGACTTAACTTCTTAGTAATGCTGATGGCCTCTTTCTTTCTTTCTTTCTTTCTTTCTTTCTTTCTTTCTTTCTTTCTTTGTCTCTCTCTCTCTTTCTTTCTTCTTTCTTTCTTTCTCTCTTTCTTTTTAAGAGTAGGAAGAATTTATTGAGAGAAGGAAAGCTTCTGTCTGAGAGAGACAGAAGGGACCCGGAAGGTGGGTTGTTTGCCAATCCCTCTTCTCAAAAGTGTTTTATTGAGCAAAGGTGTGAAGTGAGGCAGGCTCAAGGTGGGACAGAGCTGTAATTAAACAGTAAGATCACAAATATAGCCACTAAGAAGTATTGATCCAGTGGCAAATCATAGGATGGGTGTGAGGTGGGATAAAACTATGGTCAACTAATAAGTATACAATAAGCATTGTCACTAGGATAACATTGATTAAATGGGGATCAAATGGGGAATCAACTCATGTAGCAAGCCCATATGGAAGGGGTAGATTAAGGAGGTTTGGTCCTCTAGCCCAAAGTGATTGATGCCTACTTAGGATATCAATCTCTGTTGTTTATCCCTAGGGAAAATGTATGGGTGAGTAGCTCTTCTTTTTCTTGAATCTTGGCTTGCAGTGAATATGCCTCCAGCAATAGTTGTCTTCTGCATTGACCTCTGGAGTGGGGGGCACAGACCTGTACTACTTCCTACAGTATGTCTACCTAACTTAGCTGTCTGTAATATTCCCCCTAACTGCTCTGAGTGTGCAAGGGTCAAAGGCCAATCTGGCTACTTCCAGCTGAGGGTCATAGTTGTGATCGACAGTCAGAGAGACTCCATAGAGGGTCTATCTAAAGGCTTTTGGTAGACGCCAGGTGTTCTCATCTTGGGTGGAATGTACAGCCATAAGACTGGAGGAGACAAGGCAACAGAAAAAATCAAGTTTGCACCCATGCATGTATAGTGTGTCCTCTATACAGTGTGTCCTCCCTGCAAAACAATCCTCTAGCAGGTCCCCTGACTTCACAAAAGAAGTCCCTATCAGCACGTCTGGTTCTCTGAATCTTTTTTTTTTTTTCTCTTGTTGGTACTGGGAATCAAACTCATCAGCTCCCACTTTCCAGGCAGGTGCTGTGTCACTGAGTTACATCCCCAGCCCCTTCTCTGAATCTTTTAACTCCTTCTAGCCACTGAACCACTAATGTGTGCCCCACTGAATGGACCCCACATACCGTGTGAATGGATACTCTTACCAGCTGGGGTAGTTATTCACCAACTACTCTTCCTCACTGACAGAGGCTTGCTTCTGGGATATTTTTAACTTCCCCACATTTCTGCCTGTCCTGCATGCAGGTATAGATGATCCTTAGGCAGTGAGACACAAGGGCCCAAAGCAAATGTCACCAGTGCACTGAAATGGTCCTGAAAAGCCATGCAGGGCAATGAGGGTGCAGGGCAGGACAGTAACAATGTCTGCTATATATATAGGTTTCTGTTTACCCTGTTAATCGTACCTCATTCTCTGAGTAGTTTGCACTGTTCTTTCATTCAGCTATTAGATATTTATCTTAAGTACCTACTACTTGTAAACCAAGAAACTAGCTTAATATTTTGACCTTATTTGGGCTTCTTTAAAATATTTTAATAATGTAAGGTGACTTTTTGTTTGTTCTGTTAAGTCCTGTGTGTTTTCTTTCCAATTAGTATCTAGTAACAAACAACCTTAAAATCTGGATACTTGGAGTTTATGTAATATTTTTATTTATGCTCATTTTGTTTTGTCTACCTTCTGCATTAATTATAAAACAATGAAAATCGAATTAGTAAGTTTGGTCTCCAAGCGACAATCAATTTAAAGCAAAGTAGAAACTTTTGTAAACCTAGTAATTCTTTAAAACCTCTAGACTTAAAAAAAATTGATAAATATAACCTGGTTTTAAACATTTGACTTGCTTGATGCTATTTTATACTGTAGATATGAAATCTATGGACAGAAAATAATCAATAAGTTGAATTGATCAATGTGTGAAAATTTGTTGAGTACAATTTCACATTTCTCTTTAAAATAGGGACTAAAACTGTGAATCATACGAAAGACAAAGAAAAGCTAAATATTTATTTTACATTAAAGGAGGCTAAGAAGATATATAAAATAAATGCAAAAAAAGACCCTGGAATAGATCCTGGATGAAAAAACTTTATTAAGAGTCTTAGTGAGAATATTGGGAAAATTCAAATAAGGTCTGAAAAGAGTAACACAATTTTAAATTTATTGATAATTTAGAATATACACTTTAGAAACTGAAGTGTTTGGGTTGGAGAGACAGAAAGAAAGATAAAATCAATTGTGACAAATAGCAAAACTGTGTAATGAGTATCAGGGAGTTCTTTCCGGGATTTTCTGAAATGTTTGAGGTGTTTCAAAAACAAAAATAACACAAATATAAAAAGGCATAAGAAGATGCCCAAAAGGAGTCTGTTGGTAGAGCTTAGGACCCAGCTATTTACTAAAACTTGTGCAGCATTTTATCTAGGGTTCATATTGTGGATAAATATATTATATTATCCCAGACTCAGTGTGGTATTTAGCTCTCATGATTAAAGGTGATTGGAAATTAAAGGAGTTTAAATTTAATTTGAGTATCATATGGAGAGCATGACACATAATAGGCTTATAGTAAATCCTAGGAGACTTTCTTTCCGTTTTTTCTTATACAGCAATTTTCAACTATATGCTGAAGATATAAATATGATTGTATTAGTTGTGGTGCTTGGCAAGTGATGGAGGAGAATTATACAGCATTCTCAGGTCAACTGAGAAGCATTTCCATCAGTCTAAGCTCATGAAAGTGTCTCTTATGTGAATCTGCATTGTATTGAGATTAAGAAGTGCTTCCTTGCAATATTGATAAGCACTTGGTCCCACTTATTTTTCTGAAATAATATCCCATAAATGCCACTTCTTAGAGCTAGCAAGGAAATGAAATTTTATCTAGTGATTCTAGATGATTTTCTTTTATATTTTGTCATTACTTCTTTTTTTCTTGACATATTCTCAAAATGAATAAAAGAAGAATCAGTACTTTCTCTCAAGATGAATAATGGATTATGTGAATAAAGTGGTGATTATGCTTCCTAATCAGAGGAGCAGGCGCTATGAGCTGACAGCATATTACTTAAGGCATAGCTTAGGAAACACAGTAGGAACTTAAAAATGTTGGGGTCTTTGGCTCATTTTGAAGGTGTAGAATGACAATAGAGTATTTGAAATTATGATTTATCTAGAGAAATCGTGCCATACTTTACTTCATTAAGTAAATATATGCTTTTATTTCAATCAGTGATTTTCCCTAGTTTGTTTCCTTTTCAGCAATATAACAAAGTCATTGGTGACACATTTACTTTTCAATTGTGAAGAAACAATTAGATGTACTTGATTAAAAGCATCTTAAGAGCACATAAATATTTCTAGCAATTTTATGTTTTATCCTAGGATTCTGTTCCTCCTAATTGTGTCAGTGACAAATCTGAGTTGTGTTGTATGGATTGTGTACATTTAGCAGTCATTTGATACAATTTAGAAATAACTCCAGACTATTTAAGGGCAATATACAAGAGAAGGAAACTGGAGTGCTCTTGTTGGGAAAAGTCAGTTGCCGGGTTTGTTGATGACGTATGTAAAGGTGGGATCCTAGTTATCAGGTCAAAGATGGGTCTACAGAGAGAATAGCTGTTAGTATTGTCTAACTAGAATGGTCACCAGTTTTAAAGCACCTCAAAGATGATTTTTATTATCAATAAAGTTTGGATAACATAGATATATAGTATTAGTTATTTTGCTTTCTTTAAGACAAAATACCTGACACCCTGACCTTAAAGAGGAGATGTTTATTTGGCTTAAGGTTTCAGAGGGTTTAGTTGATGGCATACTGGCTCCAAGACAGAAATGCAAGAACAGCATGGCAGGGGAAAGTTGCTCAACCCATGGCAGCCAGAAAACAGAGAGAGCAAGAGAGGTAAAGAGAGGTGGGAGGGAAGAGAGGAGGCAAGAGAAGAGGAAGAGAAACTCCAAAACTATGACTTCAGTGTTTCATCTCCTCCATCCATGCCCCAATTTCTCTGACCAGACCCACCTTCGAAGAGCAAATTCAGTTATGAACTTATCAATAGACCAGTCCACTGATGAGTATCATGCCCTATGATCCAATCACTGTTTGAAAGCCCCATATATAAGTACTTGAGACATTTGGAGGCTACTTTAGATCTGAACCTTAACAGCTACAGATTTGTCTTATCTTTCAAAAATATTTTTTAGATGTCTATATGTACACAAGATACTCTGTTAGGCCTGATATCTGGGGAAAGTTTTACTAATTTAATTTACTAAACACTTATTAAGCATCTTTTTGGCTTAGAAGATTAATAAGGAATCAGCTGGAAAATTCTATTTCTTAAAATGTGATTCATGTACCATCTGTATTACATTCATCTTTTGTTTTGATTTAATGCAGACTCATGAATTTCACCCTGGAGTCCTTGAATCAGTCTTTCTGTGCATGGAGCTTCAAAATCTGCACATTCAACAATTTTCTGGTACAGAAAGGGTGAGAAACATTGTTTTAAAACTTTTTGGTTAAATGAGCTTTAGAAGAATGCTATGGAAAAACAAAGGAGTGACTACTTTTATATAAGGAGGATTAAGAAAGAGTCTCAGAAGAGAAAAAAATTATATGAGATCTTGAACAATGTAGGGAGTTTTACTATTGGAGAAGGGAAAAGGAAAGTCCAGGAAGGAGGAAGGCACGTGGACAAGCAAGGTGGTATAGTTCAGAGAGAGAGATTGACTTTCTGTAAGCAGGGATTTTAGGGGAAGGTGATAAGTAGGAGAAGGGAGTGTGAGGGAAAAGACAGAATAAAGAAGGAAAGAAAGAGGTGAATAAGGTGTCAGAATCTGAAGAGATGAAGATTCCTTTGCGTTCCTTTTCTCCATCCTCTCCAAATCCCCAGAATACTCATGTTTTTCTCTCATTATGCAGTCTTAATAGTGGTGCATGGTCTTAATCTTTCTAGGATCTTCCTTTAATAGGAAAGGAATAATAATAGAAAAGGAATAATAGTCTTAATAGTGGTGCATGGTCTCATTAGAATCTTCCTTTAATAGGAAATATACCCAGAATATCAGCAGAATGATTAAAAATGGAACTTTGATAAATTTGACTTTCCATCAAAGCAATGGTTTCCTTTAAAAAACTCAATGTTTACCTTTTCAGAACTCTGTAAATTAATCAAAGCCTTCCTCTTTTCTTCCCTACATCTTATCTGTAAGAATCTTATCTGTAAGCTTTAACTTGCCCTGTTCTCATTCTCTTCCCCATGTCTGAAATTGTAATGAAAAGCAGCAGACCAGCAGCTAATGGCTTAGAAATGATCCAAAGAACTGTTGTCACTGTTTGATCGGTCTATAAGTTCTCTGGAATCACCCACTCATGGGACTTTTTTGAAATGCTATCAAAATTATGTAATTGCAATTTATGTCTTTATTAACACATTAAATAACCAGATGTAGCAGAAAATCTAGTAAGTACTCTCATTTTGAAATAGTAATATATACAAAACACATTTTCAAACATCTTCAGTAACTAATGAATTGAATATATCTGTGATTTATTTCTGATGATTTATGTTGTTAAAAATATCAGATATTGTTCATTTTATGATAGCTTGTCTATTACATGCAGAGCAGAAGCACATGTTAAATAATCAGACATTTATGAAAATAAAGATGTAATTCCTGCCCCCCCCATTAAAGTTCATGGACTGCTAAATTCTAGAAAAGTGAAGTGCTTCTAATTAAAGTATATAATATATGCAGAGTCCTTTTTTCTTTAGATAGATTCAAGGCTCAGAATCAAAATTTTGTAAAGTCCTAATAATTGGCTCAGTTCTAACTATGCTGTTAGGCAAATTAAATAGATGTTTTTTCAAGAGTAGTAGATGTTAATATGCAGTGAGTAATTGAATGTATCTCAGTGTCAGGTATGTCAGAGGGAGTGTTTGCTGCCCTAGAGAAATTTTCTTTTCTTTTTTCTTTTTTTTTTTTTTTGGTACCAGGGATTGAACTCATGACCTTGTGCTTGCCGCTTGCCAGGCTGGCGCTTATGCTGTTGAGCTAAATCCTCAGCCATCTTTTCTTATTTTTAAAATGTAAACATCTAAAGTATGGGAAACCATGTCAGCCAATGACTTGGTCACAGGTCTTTCCTTTATAGTGCCTTGGGAGTCGTGCAGACCATAGGCTTTCAGTGAGCTTTCTGATAGGCTCTCTGTAAGAACTGTGATGATGAAATTGGGGTCTTTTCTTTTTTTAAATTTTATGTAAAGAGAAAAAAAAAACCCCAACCAGACAAAACAGAAAAATGGTAGCAACAATACAGAATTCCAAAGGGAAAAAATAAAAGAACCAAAACCAAACAAACATACAAAAAACCCAAAACAACAACAACAAAAAGAACAAAAACATTAAGAAATCACCACTTGATGCTTTACATACTCTCATCATTGGAAATAATTGTTCAAGTTGCAAAATTAATTCATACAAAGTAGACATTCAAACAGTGAGACTGTTAACAGTTCTGCTCAACAATCTAACAAAAACAGTAATATGGTCATCTATCTTACACACTTAAACATACATGCAGTTATATCTTTTAGAGCACTTTCTTTTCCTCTCTTTTTTACAGTAGCAATCACACATTTTGGGTTTTATTACTTCTACAGTTCTTATTACTTTTTACACTAGAGATACAATGTGATATTTATAAATATGATTCTTATTGATTTCACTAGTGATGATAGTCTCAAGTTGTCTCCATTTCCCTAGGAAGGCCTCAAGATCATCCATTTTTATAGCTGAGCAATATTCCATTGTGTAAAAATACCACATCTTTTTCATCCACTCTGCAGTTGATAGGCATCTTGGTTGTTTCCAAGATTTAGCTGTTACAAATTGTGCTGCTATAAACATGGGTGCACATATATCACTGTGATATGAACTTTTCAGTTCTTCTGGGAAAATACCCAGGAGGGGAATAGCTGGGTTGAATGGAGCTTCCACTCCTAGTCTTCTGAGAATTCTCCATCTGATTTCCATAGAGGTTGCACCAGTCTACACTCCCACCAACAGTGAAGCAGTGTTCCTTTTTCCCTGCAGCCTCGCCAACATTTGTTATCAGTTGATTTCTTTATGGCAGCTATTCTTTCCGGTGTGAGATGATATATCAATGTTGTTTTAATTTGCATTTCTTGAATGACCAGTGATGGTGAACATTTCTTCATGTAGTTACTTGCCATTTGTATACCTTTATCTGAGAACTGTGTGTTCATCTTAGATGTCCATTTTTGGAAAGGGTCTTTGAAATTGGATGGCTTAATGTTTTTCAATTCTTTATATGTTCTTGATATAAGTCCTTTGTCTGAGGGGTTGCTGGCTAAACTTCTTTCCCATTCTGTGGGTTTTCTTTTCACTCTGATGGTGATTTCTTTTGAAGTGCAGAAACTTTTCAATAATATGAGATCCCAGATGTTGATTCTCTAAAGTGTTTCCTGTGCAGTTTGTGTTTTGTTCATGAAATCTCTGCCTACCCCTATGTCTCCCAAGATTTCTATCTACCTTATCTTCTAGTAGATTTAGTGTTTCTGTTTTAATGTTTAGGTCTTTGATCCATTTAGACTTTAATTTTGTGCATGGTGATAGGCATGGATCTAGTTTCAGTCTTCTGCATGTGGAGAGCCAATTTTTCCAATACCATTTATTAAAGAGGCTATTCTTCCTGCAGTTAACATGTTTAGCTCCTTCGTCTAATATCAGGAAGTTGAGTGTCTTCATACCTATACTTGCATCTTCTAATCTGTTCCATTGGTCCTCAGGTCTATTTCTTTGACAGTACCATGCTGATTTTATCACTGTGGCTTTGTAGTACAGTTTCAAGTCAGGAATTGAGACGACTCCTGCCTTGCCTTTATTGCCCAGAATTGCCTTTGCTATTCTTGGTTTCTTCTGGTTCCAAATGCATTTTAGGAGTGTTTTCGCTAAATCTGTGAGGTATGTCAATGGTATTTTGATTGGGATTGCGTTAAATCTGTATAACAGTTTTGGGAATATGGCCATTTTCACAATGTTGATTCTTCCTAGCCAAGAGCATGGAACATCTTTCCATTTTCTGATATCCTCTTCAATCTCCTTTTTAAACATAGTATAATTTTCAGTATATAGGTCTTTTGCATTTTTAGTTAGGTTGATTCCTAAGTATTTCATTTTTTAAGATGTTATTGTGGAGGGCGATATTTCCATAATTTCTCTTTTGGTGAATATCTTGTTTGTGTACAGGAATGCTATTGATTTTTGAACATTGACTTTGTATCCAGCTACACTGCTGAATTTGTTTGTTACCTCTAATAGTCTTTTAATGGAGTTTTTTGGGTGTTCTATATAGAGTATCATGTCATCTGCAAATAGTGATAATTTAACTTCTTCCTTTCCTATCTTTATTCCTTTTATTTCTTTCTCTTGTCTGATTGCCCTGGCTAGTGTTGTCATAACTATATTGAATAGGAGTGGTGATAGTGGACATCCTTGTCTTGTTCCTGATTTTAAAGTGAGAGCTTTCAGTTTTTGTCCATTTAGTATAATATTGTCTGTTGGTTTGTCATAGATGGCCTTTATAAGGTTGAGGTAGACACCATGTATTCTGAGTTTTTGAAGGGTTTTTATCATGAACATGTGTTGGACTTTATCAAGAGCTTTTTCTGCATCTACTGAGATGACCATGTGGTTTTTGTTTTTGGTTCTCTTGATGTGGTATATTACATTTATTGATTTGCGTATGTTAAACCATCCCTGCATTCCTGGAATGAACCCCACTTGGTCATGATGTATAATCTTCTTGATGATTTGCTGCATTCTATTTTCCAGTATTTTATTGAGAATCTTTGCATCTATGTTCATTAGTGAGACTGGCCTATAGTTCTCCTTTTTGATTGGGTCTCTCTCTGGTTTTGTTATCAGAGTAATACTTGCCTCCAGAAATGAATTAGGGAGGATTGCTTTCTTTTCAATTTCATTGAAGAGTTTAAGGAGTATTGGCATCAAGTCTTCTCTAAATTTCTTATAGAATTCAGCTGTGAATCCATCAGGACCTAGGCTTTTCTTTGTTGGTAAGTTTTTTTTATTATGTTTTCAATTTCAATAGCTGATATTGGATTATTCAAAATTGCTATATCTTCTTTGTTGAGCTTTGGTAGTTCATATGTTTCTAGAAATCTGTCCATTTCCTCTGTGTTTTCCTTTCTATGTGAGTAGAGATTTTCAAAGTAGGTGTTCATGATCTTTTGAATTTCCATGGGATCTGTAATAATTTCCCCCTTTCTGGTCCTTATTGCATGAATTTTGGTTTTTCTTTCTTTTTCTTTATAAGGTTAGCTAGAGGTTTGTCAGTTTTGTTTATTCTCTCAAAAAACCAGCTTTTTGATTCATTAATTCTTTGTATTTTTTTAGTTTCAATTGCATTGATTTCTTCTTTAATCTTTACAATTTACTCTCTTCTATGAGCTTTAGATTTAACTTGCTTTTCTTTTTCTAGAAGCTTGAGATGAAGCATTGGATTGTTTCCTTGATATGACAATTTATTGCAATATATTTCCCCCTTAAGGCCACTTTCATTGCATCCCACAGATTACAATATGTTGTATCTGCATTTTCATTGAATTGTAGGTATTGCTTTATTTCTTCTTTAATTTTCTCTTTAGCCCACTGGTTGTTCAAAAGGTTGTTATTTAATTTCCATATATTTATGCCAGCTTTGCAATTTCTTTTGCCATTAATTTCCAGTTTCAGTGTGCTATGGTCAGATAGTATGCATGGGATAATTTCAATACCTTTGCATTTACTTAAGAATGTTTTATGGGATAATATATGGTCTATTTTGGAGAATGTCCCGTGGGCAGCTGAGAAGAATGTGTATTCTGATGTGGTTGGGTGGAACACTCTGTAAACATCTACTAAGTCCAACTGCTCACAGGTATGATTCAGTTCTATTATATCTTTGCTGATTTTTTGTCTAGTTGACCTATCTCTTTGTGCCAGTGGGCTGTTAAGGTCACCTGTAATAATTGTGTTCTTTTGTATTTGGTTTTTTATGTCTTTTAGTATCTGTCTTATATAGTTGAGTGCTCCTGTGTTTGGTGCATATATATTTATAATTGTTAGTTCTTCCTCTTGAATTTTTCCTCTTACGAGTATGTATTGACCTTCTTTGTCTCTTTTAATCATTTTAGGTTTGAAGTTGACGTTGTTTGCAAATAGAATAGTTATCCCTGCTTTTTTCTGGCTTCCTGTTGCATGGAATACTGTTTTCCATCCTTTGACTTTTAATCTATGAGTTTCTTTTTGAGTCAGATGTGTTTCTTTTATACAGCATATTGTGGGATCCTGTTTCTTGATCCATTCTGTCAACCTGTTTCTTTTGATACGTGAATTGAGGCCATTTACATTTATGGATATCACTAATATGTACTGGCTTGACTTTGCCAAGTTGTATTACTGTTGTTAGTTTCCTGCTTTTCTCTCATTTATTTTCTTGTCCAGCCTGGTGATTTCTTTCTGTTGTTGTTCTGAAGATTGTGGTCATTTTTATCTCTACCTAGGATGTCCTTCAGCACTCCTTCTAATTTTGGTTTGGTGGATATGAATTTCTTTAGTTGTTCTTTGTCATGGAAGTATCTTGTTTCTCTATTAAATTTGAAAAACAGTTTTGCTGGGTATGTCAGTCTGGGTTGAAAGTTGTTTTCTTTTAGGGCTTGAAATACTTCACTCCTAGCTCATCTTAATCTGAAGGTTTGTGCTGAGAAGTCTGCTGTGATTCTAATAGACTTTCCTTTGTAGATGAGTTGTGTCTTTTCTCTAACGGCTTTTAGTATTCTGTTTTTATGCTGTATGTCTGCAATCTTAATTATTATATGTCTGGGTGTAGGTTTATGTTGGTTATGACTGTGTGGCATTCTATATGCCTCACTTATTTGTATATCTGATTTTTCCCCCATGTTTGGGAAATTTTCTGCCATTATTTCTGTGACCAGCCTGGCTATCCTTTGCATTGCCTCCTGCCTCCTCACTAATGCCTATTACTCTAACATTGTTTCTCCTGGCATCATCTTATAGCTGTTGGATTGTCATTTCATGCTGCTTTGTTGTTTTTATAAGTTCTGCCCTTTCAAGATCGCTATCTGCAATCCTGTCCTCAAGGTCCGAGATTCTATCCTCAGCTTCATTTAAGTGGCTTTGCAGGCGTTCAAAACAATTTTTTGTTTCTTGCATATCTCTTTCAGTTAATTTCATAGATTCTGCTTGTTTTTTGCATTGTTCCTTCAAAGTTTTAATCAATTTCCCATGCTGCTGTAGTTTCTTATCTATTTCTTCTCTAACTATGTTGAGCAGCTCATTTACTAAGGTTGTTACTTTTGTCTTCACATAAGACATTATTTCTAATTTGAGTTCCTCCACAGCCTCATGGATTTGTTTCTTTACTTCATTTGCTAACTTTTCAGAGATTTCTGGTGTATGAATTTTAAGGTCCTCTATTTCATTATCGCCTGCACTTGCCCCTGATGGACTAGATGTTCAGGATTTCATTTTGTCTTTTCATTTAGTCATTTTCACCTTCTGGCTAAATTTCTGGTCTTTCTATTCCAACAGTCACAAGTTTCTGTATTGAGTGTTTCAGGGTTCTACTGTGTGGTTGATGTTTGTCAAATTGCTGGGTACCACCATGAAAAGGAGATATAGTCTCCTGAATTCCTCCTACTGTGTCTGTTGGGTGAGTCCTATATTTTTTCTGGGCTAACTAGCCCAGAAGTATTAATGTAGGGCAATTCTTAGTTCCTGCTGTTGTTATATCTTCAAGTTGTGGCAGGTTACCAGGTATCTCTGGCTATCCTGTTTTTGTCAGCAGAGGCCCTACTGTGTCACTGGGGGTCTCATAAGTTCTTTTAATTTCCTCTAAATTTAGGCAGGGCAATATTGGTGCACTCCTCACCCTGTCTGATGTTCTCTGTGTGGGGGGAGGGGGTTACCTACTCTCTTGCCAGGTTATCCAAGGTCTTATACTTGGAGGGAGTTTCACTTCTGCCCCTATTTACCCCACTGCAGACCTCTATTTTGGGGGGCAAATGCACCACACTGGCTGAAGCCTGATGAAATCTTCTATTTGGGTGAGGGGTTCCTCAGCCTCTCATTGAGCCAGCATGGTAGTCCACTGCAGTCCAATGTTCCTGGTGGAAGGGCGGGTCAGCAGCTGTGGTCCCATGCAGCTCACCCCTGTGGAAGACTTCCTAGACATTCCTGGAGGAGGGGCAGGCCCAGCAGTGGCAGACCCAGGCAGCTCAGGCACTCCAGCACTGGTGCCCGCAATGTTCCCTGTGGGCGAAGGGTGGGCCTAGCTCTCCTGAGCTGCCCTGGCTCTCAGCTGCCAGTCCTGCAATGTTCCCAGTCCAAACAGGCCCATCTCTCAGCTGCTGGTCGGCAATGTTCCCTGCAGGTGAAGGGCGGGCCTAGCTCTCCTGAGCAGCCCAGGCTGTCAGCTGTGGGTCCTGTGATGTTCCCAGTCCCAAACAGGCCCAGCTCTGAGCTGCCAGACCCCAGCTGGGGATGTTCCTTGCGGCGGTGTGGGAGTAGGGGGGGGAGGGCGGGCTTAGCTCTCCTGAGCAGCCCATCTCTCAGCTGCAGGTTCTGCGATGTTCCCAGACCCAAACAGCAAAATCTGTGTCTTTTCTTTACCCCCCTTGATTCAGTTCACTCAATGTGAATAGATTTTTTTCTATAAAGGTGTTGGTTGAATGTATTTAGTTCTTGGTTGAAAATAATTTGCAATTTCTTCGCTCTGAAGCTGTCCAAGGTGCCCGTAAAAGTAGGGACAAAAAAGAAATTGACCAAGATGCTTAAATAAAAAGCTGAGGAAGGGCTGGGAATTTAGTTCAGCAGTGTAAGTGCCTGACTGACAAAGTTGTGAGTTCAATTCCTGGTACAACAAAACAAAACAAAACAAAACAAAACAAAACATGAAAGCTGAAGAATGAGATGTCCATGGCAGTCACTTTAAAGTCTGGAAATATTCTGGGACTCTAGGGATGCCATGTACCCGTGTAGATCCAGAAAAGACCAAAAAAGGCCTTAACCGTTTGCTTCCAAATAATCGTGAGCTTTTGTGTAAGCAGAAAGAGAAGACTAAATTGAAGTTGTACATTGCCTGCGTGAGAGTCAAAGAACTTGACTGTGCAGGCGGAGTTCTGTGTTAAAAATTGAGAGACTTAGTGCCTTGTGAAATTTAAGGAACCTTCTGTCCACTCATTGACTGACCACTAAGTTAACTGAATAGATACTTCAGTGGTCAAAAAAGACAACAGAGATTTTTTACATTAGTTAAGGAAAGTCACGAGGCAAACACAATAACATCAATAATACTAATCTGGGTAATAATACTTTCTGGGTAAAAAATATTTCTGGGAGTTTCATATTACATTAGTTAAAATGCCTTTATAATAAAAATTGTATGGTATATTATTAAAAATAAAGCATGGTCCACACACAGGGGGAAAAGTCCAATTAAAATTGTCTTCGAGGAAGACCAGTTGTCAGAGAACTAAAAAATCATATCTAAGGAATTAAAGTATGAGAATGATATCTCACCAAATAGAAAATTTTGATATATTAAGAAAGACAAAATAGAAATTAAACAATTGAAAAGTACAATAGTACAAATGAAAATCTTACTAGTGGTGTTTAATACTGTATTTGAGCTGAGAAAGGAATCAGTGAATTCAAGTTAAGACAACTGAGATCTTATAATCCATGGGATAGAAAAAGAAAAGAATGATGGGGACTGAACAGAGTCTCTGAGATCTGCAGAACACCATCAAGTATTTTAAAAAAGAAGAATGGCAATTCCAGAAAAAAAGAAGAGAGGGAACAGGACAGAATATTTAAAGAAATAATGGCCCATAAAACTCCCCCAACTTGATGAATAACGTTAATTAATACACTGGTGAACTTCAGTAACTCTGGGTTGGAAGTGAAATCCACATTCAGGTGCATGGTATTTCTTCAGAAACTAAAAGTAAGGGAAACTTGACTGGTTGCAAAAGAGAAACAACTTGTTTTTCATCGATGATTGGGAACAAGATTAACAGATAATTTCTTATCAGAAACCATGGCTGTCAGAGAGCAGAAGGATAATACAAAGATGCTGAATTAAAAATACTGTCAATAAATATTCTATATTAAGGGCCATGATGTAGCTCAGCAGTACAGTGACTGTGTGGCAAACACAAGGTTCTGAGTTCGATTCCCAGTACCAAAAAGAAAAAAGAAACTATATTCAGAAAAATTATATGTTAAAAAAGGAGAAATCAAGACACATCTACACAAATGAAAACCAAATTGTCTTTAGAAACTCACCTTAGAAGAAATGCTAGTGGTATCCCTTCAGGCTAAAATGAAATGACATAGCCAATAATTTAAATTCTGATGAAGAAACAAAGAGTACAGTCAAAGGTAATTCCAAAAGTAAACAGAAGAGAAAACAGAAATATTGACTGCAAAGGAAAATAAGATAAAGCAAAAATTAATAAACAATTTCTTCCATAAGACTATTCCCTCCCCTCTCTTCGTGATAAAATGTCATATAAATCACATCTTTATACCCATGTCATACAAATCACATTAGACACCCAAGAATACTCGTTTAGCATGTCAAAACAAAAACACAGCATACTAAACTCATGGAACACACTAAAGAGATGAGTAAGGAAAAAGGTATAACTGTAAGTACTTACCTATAAATGAGCACCCCAAATCAGTAGCCTAACTTACCCCCTGAAGAAACTAGAAAGAATGAACTAAATCTGAAATAAAAAGAGAAAAAAAATATTAAAGAGGAAATACACAATATAAAAAAAATCAATAAAGAAAATCAATTTAGTACTTTAAAAAATAACAAAATCAATAAACCTCTTTGTACACTGACCAAGAGATGGAGAAATATATCTCAAATTAATAAAAATCAATAGCCAAACAAGGACACACTGACCTTACAGCAAAAGATTATAAAGGAACAATTCGTAGGCCATTAAGTTGCTTAACAAATAAAATTGAAAAATTCCTAAAACACAAAATGAGACTGATGCAAGAGAAATAAAGTCTGAAAAAGCCTGTATTAATTAAAAAGAATAAATACTTTGTTCTTTTTTTGATGGGGGAGGAGACAAGGTCTCACTTTGTAGTCAGGCTGGTCTTGAACTCCAGCAATGTTTCTGGCTAAGCCTCTCAAGTGCTGGGGTTACAAACATGTGCTACCAACCCAGCAAAAATTGATTCAGCAATCAAAAGTCTTACAAAGAAGTTCAAGAGTCCAGATGAATTCTAACAAGTATCTGAAAAAAATTAACACCAAACTTTCACAAAGTGTTCTAAAAAACATATGAAGAAAGAACTCTCTCCAAATCATTTTATGAGGCTGCTATTACTGTGATATCACAACTTGACAAACAAGAAAGGAACACTACAGACTAATACCTCTTATGAATATGCATGAAAAATTATCAACAAGATATTAGAAAACAAAATTCAATTACACAGAAAAAGAATTATGTATTATGACCACACGAATTTGATCCCAGGGTGAAGAATTGGTTCAATATAACCAAATCAATCAATGAAAGACATCAAATTAATAGGATAAAGAACAAAAAGCACAAATCATTGGAATGCATTTTACAAAATTCAGTATCCCAAGTGGTTCTCCAAAACAGTAATAGAAAGGAAATTTCTGAACATGATAAAAGGCATGAACGAAAAACTCATACCTAACATAGTACTGGAAGTGAGAGATTTCTCTGAGTTCATCATATCATGAACAAGGCAAGGATATGTGCTCTCATCTCTGCTATTTAACGTCTTGAATGTTCTAGTCAGAAAAGTCACACAGGTAAAAAAAAATATTCACATTAGAAAAGAAGTAATACTTTTACTCCTCAGTGGTATCATTTTATGTAAAGAATATGCTTACAGAAGCAAAAAACACCCTACTAAACTAATAAGCTCAACAAAGTTGCAGAATGCAAAATCAGTACATACAAATCAATTGCACTTCTGTGCAGTAACAATGCACAATCTAAAAATAAAATTAAGAAAGCAGTTTCATGTATAATAGCATAAAAAGAATAAATACTTAGAATTTAACAAAAGCAGAGCTGAATTTGTATACCAAAAATTACAAAAGAATGTTGAAAATTTAGATAATAACTGAAGCATATAGGTAATGCAGACTGATGGTCTGAAATACCTAATTTGGTCAAGATGGCAATACTCATCTGCAGATTCTATGTCATCCCTGTGAAATCATAGAAGCTGACAAGCTTTTTGTAAAATACATACAGAAATGCAAAGAATCTAGTACATTAACAACTATCCTGAAAAAAAAGAATAGCTTTGAAAATTTTCAAATTCAAAACTTACTATAAAACTACAGTACTGAAATCAGTGTGACATGTGCATAAGGACAGATATATAGATTAGTGAAATGGAATTAAGAATCCACAAATAAACTCCTACACTTAGTCAACCGATTTTCTCAGCATTTAATTGTCATTGGTCTATGTGTATAGTACATAATGATTACATTTCTTGTGGGGAGTTGGTCCATGTGCAGAACACATCTCTGCTTTTTTTTTTTAATCCCTTTCCTGAATTCCCTCTTTTCCCTCCATCTCCTACCTACTCAAATAAAATGTATCTCCCTACCTTACATTTTTTTATTTTGCTCTTTATTTACATTTTGTGTCTCTTATATAAGAGAAACCTACAAAAATTCAGGTTTATCTTTATGGCAGAGTAGCACTCCATTGTGTATAAATACAGCATTTTCTTTCTTCATCAGTTGATGGACATTTAGGCCATTTCCAAGACTTAGGTATTATGAGTTGTGTTGCTACAAACATGGGTATATACATATCCCTGCAATATGATGTCTTTAAATATTTTAGAAAGATAACTAGAAGGAGAATACCTGTGTCAAATGGAATTTCTAGCTTTATTTACTATTTTAAGGAACCTCCATAGTGATTCCATAGTGGTTGCACAAGTTTACATTCCCACCAACACTGTACAAGTGTTCCATGTTCACCACAGCCTTACCAGCATTTGTTATGATTTTATATCTTAATGCTAGCCATTCTTTCTGGAGTGAGATGGACTCTCAGCATTACTTTATTTTATACCTCTCTAATGATGTTAGAACAGTAATGCTGGACATCTTTTCTAGTATTTGTACCTCTTCTTCTGAAAAAAATGTCTATTTCAGTCACCCATGTTTTGATTGGTTCTCTTATTTTGGAAGGATCTAATCTTTTTGTGTTCTTCATATATTCTAGGTATATTCTAGATATTGGTTCTCTGAGAGATAACTGGAAAAAATTTTTTCTTTTTCGTAGGTTGTCTCTTCAGTTTGTTGGTTGTTTCTTTTACTCTGCAGAGGTTTTAAATTTCATATGATTCCATTTGTTGATATTTGAGGCCATTTCTTCTGCCATTAGGATTTTGTTCAGAAATTTCTTGCCTATGGCTATGTCTTGAAGAGTTTTATCTATTTTATCTTTCAGCATATTAGATGTTCTTTTTCACATTTAGATCTTCGATCCATTTTGATTTGAGTTTAGTATGTGGTGAGATATATGAATGTAGATTCAATCAACTGCATGTAGATTCTTAGAAACATTTAGTAAAGAGGCTGTCTTTCACCCAGTGTATGTTTGTTTGCCTGTTTGTCAAAGATAAATAGCCAGGTGTGCCTGGGGCTGTTTCTGCATCCTCTATTCTGTTCCACTGATCCACATGTCAGTCTTTGTGCCGGTACTGTAGTTTGTTTTTGTTTTTTTAAATCACTGTAGCTTTGTATTAAAACTTCAAATCTGGGGTTATGATGCCTCCTGCTTTGTTCTTGTTACCCACAATTGCATTTTAAAATTTTGGGCCTCTTCTGATTCCATATGAATTTTAGGATTGTTTTCTGTAGTTAGGAATGTTATGGGTATTTTGACAGGACTTGGGTTAAATCAGTTTTGAAGGTACAGCCATAGTTACTGTTGCTTCTGCCTACACAGGAATAGGGGACATCTTTCCATTTACTGAGGTCCTCTTCAGTCTCCTTTTGCAAAGTACTGTAGATTTTTCAGTAGAGGTTTTTTCACTTCCTTGGTTAGGTTAATTTTTCTAAGTATTTAATTGTTCTTGATGCTATTGTTAACAGTATTGTTTTTCTAATCTCATTCTCAGTGAGCTCATTATTCATATACATGAATGCTCCTGATTTTTGCATGCTGATTTTGTATCCTGCTCCCTTGCTGAATTTGGTTATTAATTTTAGGAATCTTTTAGTGGATTTTTTTGGATATTCTATGTAGCAGATTATGTAATCTACAAATAAGGATTCTTTGACTTTTTCCTTTCTTATACATATCCATTTTATCTCTCTCTCTTGCTTGACTGCTTTAGCTAATGTTTCAAGTACTATATTGAATAGAAGTGGTGATAGTGATGGACATCTTTGTCATGTTCTTGATTTTAGAAGGAAAGTTTCGATTTTCCCCCACTTAATATGATGCTGGGTATTTGGTTGTCATGGATGACTTTTCTAAGATTGAAATAAGATTCTTCTTTCTTTACCTATTTTCTTCAGGATTTTTATTATGAATGGATGTTGGATTTCATGAAAAGATTTTTCTGTGTGTATTGAGATAATTATGTGATTTGTGTCCTTGTTTCTGTTTATGTGACATATTACATTTATTGATTTGCGTGTGTTGAACCATTCTTTGATTTTTGGGATGAGGCATGATGTGTGACCTTTTTGATGATTTGTTGCATTCTGTTTTCCAGTATCTGTTTGAGGATTCTTGCATCTATGTTCATTAAAGAGAAGGTTTCTGGTTCTGTTTTGTTGTTGTGGTGGTGGTTAGATCCTTGTTTTGTTTTGGAATAAGGGGAATGCTAGCTTCAGCAATGACTTTGGAAGTATTCCTTACCTTTCAATATCATTAAAGAGTTTGAGAAATATTAGCATTAATCTTCCCTGATGTTCTTGTATAATTCAGCAATGAATCCATCAGACCCTGGTATTTTTTCAGTTAGTAAGTTATTTTAAATTAATGCTTCAATTTCATTGCCTGTTACCCGATTATTCAGGGTTTCTATATCTTCCTGGGTCAGTTTTGATAATTATGTATATCTAAAATTCTATCCATTTCATTTGGATTCTTCAGTTTATTGGAGTACAGATTTGCAAGGTAGTTATTAATAATTTTTTGGATTTCTGTGATGTTCATTGAGATTTAATCTTTTTCATTTGTAATTGCATTGATTTGGGTCTTTTCTGCTTTAGGTAAGAGTAAGGATTTGTCATTTTGTTTATACTTTCAAAAAACCAGCTCTTCAAGTCATTGATTTTTGTTAGTCTCCATTCATTGATTTCTGCTCTGATATTTATAAATTCCTCCCTTCTATTAGGCTGGGTTTGGGCTCTTTCTGTTTTTCTAGGATCGTGAGGTGGATCATTAGGTTATTTATTTGGGCTTGCCATGGTTTTGTCATGTGAGAATTCATAGTTACAAACTTCCCTTTTAGGACTGTTTTTATTTTGTCTCATAAGCTCTGGCATTCAGCATTCATGTATCATTTAATTCTGGGAACTAGTTACTGGCATTATCATTTAATTTTAAGAATGTATTTTCTCCTTGATAACTCTTGTGATCCATTAATTATTCAATAATGTATTGTTTAATTTCTGTACATTTGCATAAGTTATATCTTGTGGCATTGAACTCTAATTTAATTGAACTATAACCTGACAATACACATGGTGTAACTTCAATTCATTTGTATTTACTTAAGCATTTTTTATTAGCTAGTGTGAGATCTATTTTGGAGAAATTTCCATGTGCTGCTGAAAAGTGTGTATTCTACTGCTGTTGGGTGGAGTGCATTGTAGATGTTTATTAAGTCCATTTGTAAGATTTTGTTCAGCTCAGGTATTTCTTTGTTGATTTCTTGTCTAGTTTATCTATTTGTGACAGTGGGGTATGGATTTACCCCACTATAATTGTGCCAATGTTTATCTATAAATTTCTATTGAGGTTCATCTAGGGTTTTATTAGTGTCTTCTGTAGACTCACTGATTGTTTTATGAAATCCACTGTCTTCTTTAGTTGTATCATCTCTTGCTTGTCCTGTTGATCTGCTTTTTTTATCTTCTTTGTTATTCTTTCAAATAATTCGGCTACATGGCTTTTGGTTCTATCCTGTTGATGCTTTGCGAGGCTGGGGAGGTTTTTGGAGGCACTTTATTGCCTTATCTTCTTATGTATCTGTGTTTGTTTGTTTTGTACAGGAGCTTGCATGTTGATTATAGCTTGCTGCTAGTGTGGAGACCTCTTTAGTTAATGTCTGCTTTTTAGCAATGTATTCTAGGCTTGGCTAACTATAGGTCTTTGCCTCTGTTCCAGGATTCAACTGCCTCTGTTTATTTGAGTGGGTACACTGCAGTATATTTGACCACTACTCATTTTTCTGGGAATGGGCCACAATATTGTTAATGACAGAAAGACAACCCAGATATTTACATGTAAAAAAACCAACTAAAAGCAACAACCGTGTCACCATATTTGTAGTAATAAAATCAGCAACCATCAACAATGACAGTATCAAAGTCAAGTTGGATACTGACAAACCTTAAGAACTAATAATGTGCCAGCCTAAACCATAGTTTAGTTCTATAACTATAGTTTAGTTCTATAAACTAGTTCTATAAACTAGTTCTATAAACTATAAACTATAAACTATAGTTTAGTTCTATAACTATAGTATAAACACTAAGACAAACCAATAGATAGTAAATAGCTACTAAAAGCAGCAACTATTCTAACAACAGAGTAGCATAGAGTTAACCATCTAAATATTCATAGTTTAATGATTATAACAGTAAAGATAAAGTGTGTAGGGAACCAAAGAGTGAGAAAAGTAAAATTTGAAATATTATTCAGTGGAAAAGTGAGAAGGGAGAAAAGTGACATAAGGAGCCTATTGAGGTGTAAAAGAAAACTAATATTAGACAACAGTGACAAAAAAAACCAAAGAGAAAAGAAAAAACAGAGAAAAATAATGGAAAAAGAAAATGGGAGAAAGCTAAAAGGACAAAAGATGAAAGAAAAAAGATAATAAACCACAAACACTCTAAAACCAACAAATGAAAAAGTAACAGGGAAAAAAAGTCAATTAAAAAGAGAAAAAATTCATTGTGTTTTTGATTGAGTGGTTGCTTTCCAGGATCTTCATTCCTGAAATCCAGCAAGTTGAGATTTTCTCTGCCTAGGTTGATGGCTTGTGGGTTTATGAGGCACCCTCTCTGCTCCAGGGTCCCCTTTCCCTATTCACTCTGGCCTGTGGCAAGCATTCAAACTGAAGTGTGGCCTTGCTCATATTGGTAGGTGAGAAAAGCAACCCATCCTCCTGTCTCTGCTGGATGTAAGCCATGGGGCAAGAGTTCAAGCAGACTATTGAACTTAATGACAAGACTTTCAGGTCTAGACTCTTTTGAGAGCTACACTAATTGGGCCTGGTTTTTCATGAAGCGGGAACAGAGTCCATGTCCTTCCTAGCCTGAGATTAAACTTCTCAGGGTGTTTATGTGTCATGGTTTATGTCGGTGGCCGCCAGGCCTCATGTATTTGCATTGTGCATTTGTGACTGGTTCATTGTCTAGTGCTTGGATTGGTGGTCTCAGTGCTACACCCTCTTAGGGGTGGAGCCAGGATGTAATGTAATAGCAGGAAGAAGGTGTGTCTCTCTCTCTTGCCAGTTTCCGCCTTGCTGGTTGCAGCCACCATGAACTGCAGCCCTCCAAAACTGTAAGACTGAACCCTCCAAAAACTGTAAGAAATAAACCCTTCCCTTCTCAACTTTGGGCATCAGGTATTTTGTCTCAGCGACTAGTGAAAAGTAACTAAAACACTATGTCTCTTCTGCACTTTCACCATGGCTATCTGCTGTGATTATCTCTCACCCAGTCACTGTGGGGGGTAACACTGGAAACCTTAAAGTGAAGTTGTCCTGTGAATAGGTCATAAATAACCCAACTTTCCCAAATGGAATCTGTGAATTTGTCATAAATAACCCAACTTCCCCAAATAGAGTCTGATAAAACACCCTCTGGCAGTATGGTGGGTGCTATACCAGGTTTCTTCTCCTACTCGAGCTTGTGGTGAAAGAATCACATTTGGAGTAAAATTCCATGCTACTTTTGTAGTTTACTATAGCTGTAGGTCTTTCTTAGGGCTAGTGTTGTGAACCAGGTCTGTTATTTTTCCCCAGACTATTGACTCTCTGGGCCTTGCTTTCACTCTCTGTGCTTTGGTTTTCTCTATGATCAGGTTTGTCAGTTGGTTCATGTCACTACTGCTCTGTGTAGAGAGGAAACAAAACGTAGAAAAGGCTTGGAGTTCATAGGTAGCCAAGGCTGGAGGCATAATCCCTGTTGCCAAGTCAGCCCCAGGTAAGCACCATGGGTGGATGGGCCCCTCCTTCCCTATGGGATGCTGGGTAATTGACTTTTTTGGGGGGGAGACTGTGGTGTAAAGACAATTCAGTAGGGGAAAAGGACAGTATTCTCAACAGGTATTGTTAGGACATATGGATATCTACACATAAAAGAATTAATTTGGACCCTTATCATATACAAAATTTAACTTAAAATGAGAAAAATATAAGGCATAATACTATAAAACTAAGAGAAAACAAGAGTAAATTTTCATGAGTTTGGCTAGACAAGAGTTTCCTCCTTATGACACCAAAAGCATAATCAATGAAAGAAACATTGACAAATTGGACTTCTTCAAAATTAAAAATATTTGTACTTCAAGTGATACCAACAAAAAGTGGAAATACAACTCTTGATGTGGGATAAATATTTTAAAATTATATTTCTTACAAGGAACTAATCCCAAGAATATGTGAAGAATTCTTATAACTAAATAAAAGACCACCCTATTTTTAAAAAATAGACAAAGAACCTGAACAGACATTTCCCTCAGAAGATGTACAAATGGTCAGCAAATAAAGATGATTCACATAACTAGTCATCGGGGAAATACATAGAATAATCCTATAAGATATCATTTCACATACGTTAGGAATGTTACAATTTTTTTATCCTAAAAACAGAAAGCAACAACTACTGATGAGAATGTGGAAGAGTTGGAACTATCATGCATTGCTAGTGAGACTGTAAAATTATTCAGTTACTTTATGTACTTCAATGGTTCCTCATGGAACATTAGCCATTGCTACCTCATAATTATATAGTACAATTCTTGCAGATGTAACCCTAGTTACAGTCCCAAGAGAACTGAAAACACATTCACCCAAATCTTGTACAAAAACGTTCACAGCATCATTCTGCCTAATCTCCCTAGGAGGTAACAATTCAAGTGTCCATCAACTGACAAATGGCTAAAGATTATGTGTTATGTCCATGGGATGGATCATTCAGTGATAAATGCAATGAAATGCTGACACATACTACAACATGCACGATGAAGACATGCTAAGTGCAGAAACCAGAAATAAAAGGTCACATATTATACCACCCCATTCACATGGAATGTCCAGAATAGGCTCCTAATAGAGCAAAGAAAAGTTGCCAGGGATTAGGAGGCAGGTGAAGATGGAAGTAGCTGCTAGTGCATATCAAGTTTATCTCAAGGGTGATAAAAAATTTTGGGAGTAGAATGTGATGATGGCCACACAACTTGGTGAATATATTAAAAGCCACTGTACATTTTAAATTGGTAAATTTAGTGTAATTTAGGTTACGTTTCAATTTTTTAAAAGACATTGCAACTTTGTCTTATTTTCTTAGAGCCTTGCCCATTGGATACCCTGTGCAAAATTTATTGAACTTCTTCCAAGAGAACAGAGTTAGAATAGCAGAATAAACCCTATAAGAAAAAAAAATTCATGTCACTGTCAATCATTCAAAAAATAGTTTTGGAGTCTATCTTAGACCTTAAGGATGTAGTTTGAACTAGACAGAAATGGACTGTGCTTTTATAGAATCTAGTCAGAGAACTTCCTACGGTTAGAGTTTTCCAATAGTAAAATAATCTACCTCCAGGGTATTAAAGAGCTCTGCCAGTACCCAGGTGTTCAAGAAGAGGCTGGATCACCACATGCTGAAGTGTTGTAGGTAGTGTTCAAGTCCTGATAAGTGCCCAGGTCTTCTAAGTCTACTTTGACTTGAAATCCTCATCAGTGTGTAAACAGTTGATGGTTTGGTCTTGGTAGGAAACAGAATTAATGAGTGTTTCTGAACTTTCATCTAAAACTCTCATTATAAAATGGAGGCATTAAATGGAGTCTGTAGAGAAGAGAAAACACACTTTCCCATGAAGCAAGCTCCACCATGCTGATGAATAACGACCTTAGCCAAAAGGGAAACCACACCTTCCCACAAAGCAAACCTTGCCACACTAATGGATAAGAGCTTCAGACAGAAGAAAAACACACCTTCCTGTGATCCAGCCAGTATGAAGGTTGAATAACCAGAAGAGCATTCTCCCCACTAATTCAGATGATGCAGGGTGAGATGATAGCAACTGAGGGGAAGGAAATAGCTTGATGGTTGTATTGTTTCACTGACTCTGCAGGCTTGGGGCTGTGGTCTGGGCAACTACTTGGAGGATGGCAGTCTGCATTGTGCCAACTGTAGGGGATATCTGTCCCGATCCGCGGGTAAAGTCAACGAAGACCCTAGAGGGGGAGTGGGGATGAGATAGGGACAAGAGACCCAAGAAATGGAGACAAGACAGGATTTTGATCAAGTCTCGTTTATTGGCAGGAAATGTTGGGTTTTTATAGGGTATAGAGAATGAGGGAGTGAAGCCTCTTGACGTCAGCAAGTAACTAGGCAATGGTGGGTGGTCTTAGCCTAATTTAGGGAAGTGCATGGCTTTGGGAACTTTGGGAAATAGACAAGATATGAAGAAACAGAAGCTTAGCTCAGAAGCAGAAAACTGCATTGTGCAGAAAAAGAAACTAAACTTATATGATGGCTACTATTATCAAACCAAGGTCAGTCACAAGTCTCTCACAAAGGTTTCCCACAGGGAGGTTTCCCACAGATATCCTCCTGTCTTTTTTTGAAATCCAGTGTTTTATTCCATTTTACTGTTTTGTTTTTATCTGTATGTCTGGTAACATGAGCAACTGTTTTGAAGATAACAAAGTGCAGTGTTATTTTCACTGTTTTGTTCTGATTTATTGTTTTGTTTTATTCAATGTTATGTTTTGATTGGTTTTATTCTGTTTTGTTTTGCTTGATTTTGCTATTTGATGGTATGAACAACTATTGTGATTATAGCAAGATATATTATGGTAGCCATTATTGATTTCCTATTACGCTGTTTTGAAGTTCTGTATCACTTTCACTGCTCTGCTTTGATTGGCTTCATTCTATTTGGTTTTGTTGGGTTCTATTCTCTTTAAAATCAAATAAATTTAAAAATAAATAAAATAAATGGAGACTACATATGGTTTCCATTGCAACTATAATGAACCTGCTTTTGGTTTCATTTACGCTCAGTTTGTGTCCAGCCTGTTCAATCTATGTCTAGGTTTTATTGTTTTGATCCTATCTGTGTGACTTAACTGCTCTTTCAATTGCAGTTGCATGATACAAAAGGAAGGATGGTTGGGGCTAAGAAAGATTTCTTCCAAAACAAGTGGGACATACAGGATATTTAGAGTCAGACTGACTCAAATTTAAAACATGGTTTCTCTTCTTAATAAATGAGTGATGCTTTTTAAATTACTGTATTTTCTGAGCCTCAATGTTCTTATCTGTCAAAGAATTTAGATTACAATTCTATTAAAAGCTTTAAATTTATTTATAATCTTGGTATACAGGAATGATAGGTATCATCATCAATGATTTTGATAGTACAAATGTAAGTTAAGATCTAACTGCAGTCTTTTTTTCTTTTTATTCAAATCATGTTCTACTTTGAATATAGTCTGATCAAATTATTTTATAAGGCATAGAAAGAACATTGCACTGAGATTTGGAGATTTGAATTCCATCTGTGATCCTGGTATATAGAATCATGTAATCTTAAATTGGTATTTTATATTTTTGAACATCAGTTCCCTTATCCATATAATACAGCATTATCTTACATCAGTATCTTCTATTAGGGTTCCTTGACTTACAGTATGCAGTGTTTTTAGTTTTATTTTGGAACTGTACCAATTTTTATAGAGCATCTTATAAGCCCACTGTGGTGCAGAACACATACTGGGAAATGCTGCTGTATATAACCCTTCAGTAGAACATATAGCTTGTGTTCTCAGGTGAATGATTCACCACACCTAGGTGTTGTCTAACCTCATAACAATCTCCTAACCTTCTTGGAGGCTCCATTGCATGGCTACAAAATGGGGAGAGTAACAATCCTGCTCACCTCACAGCTTTGGGGGGGAGTAGCAAATAAATAATGCAATTGCAAATGCCCTATCAGCTATAGGTACTATACAGATGCAAGGACTCTCTGAAGAGTTCTTATAATGGTAAGCATTTTTTAAACTAGGAAGTTTTGTTAATAATATTTAAGAAATATAAACAACAAATGTATAAACATGTTTATACTGATAAGAGAAGTGTATAGAATTTCTCTTTCATCAAGAGAATTTCTTGATTTTTGCTTGGACTTGAATTTAATTAATATGTTGGATTTTATAAGTATTTGTGATTCTCTATACCCTCAAAATGCCAGTAATACAATTAATGAACAAGTGTTTAAGCTGTGAAGGTCCATTGAGTGCTTTAATTGCTGAGAGATACAGAGCACTCAGAGAGAGTATGTTTCTTATGTGCTATTCTTATAGAATTGACTCAGTGTCTTTTTTTTTTTGTACCAGGGATTGAACTGACAACCTCGTGCTTACCAGGCAAGTGCTTGAGCTGCTGAGCCAAATCCCTGGTCACTCGGTGCCTTTTGTATATGGGAAACAGAATGATCTGGGGAGGTGGACAGGTAAAGATACTATAATGGTTCATGATGAAGTGGAAAGTATGATTTGGAGCCGTGAGATCTTAGAGTGGTTCTGATCACACCATTTACTGATTGACTAACTGACTGACTGACTGACTCTGGATAAACCGTGACTGAGATCAAATACTGCACGGCTGCTGTGAGAAAAAAACTGACAATTTTTTTCATAATTATAGTTTTCTGTAGAAGTATAAACTTATGGTTATGATAATGTATTTGAGGAATATGCTGAATTGATGAACAAGAAATCACTAGAAAATTCTTATCTTACAGGCCTTTACTAACATCTCATCCCATAATATACTATAAACATGTAAAGTATATAATACATCATTCACGAAAAGGTAACTATTAGGTATAATTCAATATCATTTAGTTTATGGTAGACTTTGTCTATATATATGTGTTTTTATCCTTGGTTTTATACTGTAGGTTACATGGACATCTTTTAAGAATAATCACACAATAACTGAGATATAAAAGGGGTATTTTTTACCTGAAATTTTATTATAGTGTACTTCTTTTTTCTATTTTTGATTCCACATCCATAGACAAAACAAATACCAAGTGACAAGCTGTAAAGTATCCCCGTCCACACTTCCTGTAGCTGTACTTGGGGAATTGCACTCTCAGAAGCAGTTTACTCTGGTATTTGTCTGCGCAGAAACAGAGTTGAACTCAGATTATTTTTCTGAAAAGCAACTGTTTGTTCATGTTTTTCAATAAATTGAATTATAAACTTCTTATTTACCTGTAAACTGCATTCTTTTATGTTATTATAAGAATTAGTGAATATTCTTTAGTGTTTGAAGGAGACATTATAATAATCAGTTATACATAGCTACATTTCCTAACACAGCCTCATGGTAAAATATGCAGAATTATTCATTTCAAACATGATTTTAGCATAATAAACATGAAGGTTAAAAAAACTACCTTTATAAGATTGAAGAAGTGAATCCAATATTGGTTATTTAGCTTTTGTTCTGATGGAAAATTTTAAAATAATTTATTGGTTCTCTTCTGTGGAAGAGGTTTTGGAAACCATAGTGCATGTAATTAGGAGTATGAACCATTTGGACAGTTTATTGTGTTAGGAGTGGAAGAAAGCATAATCACATGGAAAGGCTTTATTAAGATCTAGTATGGGTGGTTGATTAGAAAAGAATTTGGAAAATTGAACTGAAAAACAAGATCCTAAAACTCATGAAAGCTTCAATGCAAGTTTGAGAAAATAGATGTAACACAGATTATAATTGTAATTGTGCCTATCCATCTGGATCTATGGGTGAGTTCCTCATCCAATTATAGCAACACTAAAATTATATAGTCAAGTAGAAGATACACCTAAAGACAACAAAAGGTTAGATGAGTATACTAATGGGTTCTTTCTGAAATGTTTTCTGTAGAGATAAGGCATGCTCCTTAGACTTGAATGTAGAAAATTTTCTATATGCAACTATTCCTGAAATGAGGGTTATTACAATGTGGTTCCCAAAGTTTATTAGTGGGGGAGAGTTGTTTGGTAGTAACCAGGAAAAATCCCTTTGGAAGATGGATTTCTTGTTGCTCAGGCCAAATTAAGAGTAGTGATTTATGATCATGTTTTTATACACTTTATTATATTTGCAAACACTGTATACATAATTAGTATAGCTGTTACTTCTCCTTTTTGGGAGCTCCACTTACTGTTTTTATCTAAATGACATAATTTTGTTCATCTAATCTTACTTTTTATAGCAATCTTATCATTGCTTAACTTTTACTTCCAAGAACTCTTCACAGCTTATTTGTAAGTGCTTAGTAGTGCTGGAGCCATTCATCTCTTTTCTTCCTTGGGAAATAAGGAAAACAGGAAACACCATTTTTGATTATTACATTTTCTCTGTACAGTTATTATTTATTTATTTTTTTCTGCAGTTTTGTGCATTTTACCTAACAAATTTAGGCCATAAAAACTGTCATACATCGTGTTCATGTATCTCAGCCTGAAGTAAATGTTGGCTGGGAAGTTGGTTTTCATAATGTCCTTTTAAAGTTCTCAGTTATCTCCTCCTTTTTACATTAGAATTATACCTAAAGAGATCATTGGCAAGAGACTCTTCCTTTGCCTGTTGCCTTTGTACCTCCGTTTCCTGTCTCAACCACTCCTCTAGTTCTTCATTCTGTCCAGCATGAGAAGCTATGGGATCTGATCCTCCAATGATGTGGGGGAGTTTACTTGCTCCAGGAAATGCGACCTTTTTGAATTTCTTGAAATTCCTTAGTTGATGACCATGATCATTACTTACTCCACATAGATTTCTGTAACTGGAGTTATTAAGCATCAGTGATCTAAATTCGGTCATTAACACCTTTGTTGGAAGCATCTCACTGCTGTCCTGAAGTGCATCATTGTTAGGTATTTCTTTAGCTGACCACTGTGATTCTTTCTTGAGCTCACATGTCTTCCCAATTTCATTTTCTTGAGATACTTTGTCACTTTTTGGCATTGTTTCATCATCAAAATTGTTATTTGTTTCTATATCCACCCTTGATTTTTTTTTCTGATACTGATGTCTTCCTCTTGTTTTTCAGCTTTCACTTCAATTCCTAATTCCAATCTTGTGTTCTTGAATAACTGCTCTAATTGTTTATATTTTATGGCCACATGAATTTCTTTTCTTTGATCTCAAATTTTCTGTAGAAACAGATTTACTGGTAGAGTTTTTCACATTGGATTTTAACTCTATATCACCTGAAAATGTTTTCTGATTTTGTGTCCATAGGTTCATTGTGAGACAGATTTTGCTCTTTATTTTTCATTGTGAGGTTATAACAGGTTGTGTTTGCTCTGAGAGAGAGCAAGACATTTCCATTCTTGCTGATTTGGGTGAATACATTTCTTGATTTTCTTCATCCCTTCCTGTTTTTTGGGGAGACGGTAGAAAGTAGTTTCTGATGGCCTTTGTCTGTTGCTGTTGAGAGGCTCAACCTCTACTTTTATTCACACTTGGGAATTTAGTTGGTGAAAGCTGATAGTTCTGAATTTTTGCCCTAACTAGAGAATTTGATTCTATGTTATTACTGGAGCGTGGTTTGGGAGATTCTTGTATAGTGGATATATCTTGTGAAAATGTTCTAAATTTTTGTTCCATTTTGGAGATTTTTACTTCTTTTGACTTTTCACTGGAATACATATATGGATTTGCCTGGTCTGACTCTGTGTCAGCTACGTATGTTGCAGTTCACAGGAACACTTGGCATTAGTTTTTCACTGACTGACCGCCCTTGTGAAAGGCCTGGCTCTGGAGTCATTGTCTTTAATCCTGTGTGGGGCTGGCCCTACAGTAGTTCTCTGTAGTCATGAAAATAACTGCCAATCCAATCTCTGCTTCAGGAATAGGTCTAAGACCCTACCTCTGGCATATATCCATAATTGAGTGAATCTATTTTTTCTGGGAGTCAACTAAGATCTGTGTATTTGTTATTCCTGTATCAAAAACACACATTCCAGGAACTGAAAAAAAACCTATCCTCTTCTTCATTTTCTTCTGTTATCAATCTAGCTTCTCCACCTCCAAAAACAACTGCTGAACTTAATTTCTTATGCTGTTTGGCATTTAAAAATATAAATGTTTTTCCTTTGAAGATTTTTTTCTTTCCTGTCATCCTGACAAAACAATAGGTTCACTACCAATAGCTGGTTCATCAACAGGTGGGTAAAAACCTTCAATTTGTTGCTTGGACTGAACTGCTTTAACAAATTCAGTAGAGTATTCAGGCTTTACAACTGGACACCCACAAATGGGTGCACATATTGTTTTCATGGTAACTTTAACTGGTACCATAACAAGGTGAGCACATTCTTCTGTCCAGTTGTTTGGTGTAGGTCCTCCATGTGGTAATATAGCTTGATTTAAAGCAGTTTTCCCAGAGGTAGCTAAACAAGAGGAGCTGCAACCAAAGGCTCGTATTCTACTCTGAATTTACTTTCAAACACTCCAAAGGTAACTCTGTCCCCTGTCTTCAAAGTTCAAGTAAGGCCATTCTGCATTTTTTCCTCATTAACAAAGGTACCAGACTTAGAATTATCTTTTATTGTCGAAGTAGGAATTTCATCTGTTTTCAAGTTACGTACAGAGATTCTAGCTGTTAACACAGTATGATTTCGACAGATGGACTGATCCTTGTCAATTAGAATGGCAGTTTTTCCTTCCAGCAACATATGCAACACCAGTCAATAGTCTACATGGTTCTGGCCAAAATGCTGGATGGGAGCTATCTGAACAGGTACTGGTTCAGGCTGATTCAAGAGTCATGACTCCTCCTTTCCTCAAATAAACTAGTCAACTTAATTTGTCTGGAGGTTTTTTTTTTTTTTTAAACTTTAATTACAGGAAAGCCAAGAGCAAAACTCAGGCTGTGGCTTGAACTCGATCTTACTTGCTCACCAAGTCGATGAGCCATAGGGATGCCTTTATTCTTGCGTTTGACCGTTTTTTCACTCTTTTTTGTCCAATCATAATGTAAACGTGCTGAGGATGTGACCGAGTCACGGGTATACGTTTAACTTTCTACTAACAATGATCATACAGGAGGGAACCGCTTCAACATGTGATAAACATCTTCTGCTGCTAGATGTGCGTCATCTTTTTCTGCTGTACTGATGTTAGAGAAAGGGTCCGAAACAAAACTGAAAGCCAGCATTTCTGTGCTGACCACGTGGAAACCACCACTGCCCACCCCGGGATCTGGGTCAAGACAGCCTGATGTTTCCCCACCGGCTCAGGACCCGGATGTTGGGGGGGGTGCCGTGGGCCGTCTAAACAAGGGCTGGTTCCCACCTGGAAGAGGGCGAGTCCACCCCACCGCCCGATCACAACCAGGTTCAAATCCCCATGCCACCCTGGGAAGACACGGGCTCTTCCCACAGCCAGCTCCCGGGTCCCACAGCCCGAGCCCACTCCCAGGGCAGAAACACTGTGTAGTCATTATTTAAATGACTACAAATTCTTCCAGTCTTTGCATCCATACCCTTTTAACGTGACATTCCAGGGGCTAGTTTATGTCCTCACTCTTGGAATGTGGGTTTGTCATATGACTTATTTTGGTCAGGAGGACATTACCAAATCTTGGGAGCTTAAAAAGTACTTGCATTTTAGGGCTTGCTTTCTTGTTAGTTTTGGAACCTAAAGATCAAGTGAATAACACAAGCTAACCTCCTGGGAGACGGAAGGTGGAAGATGACTAAAAGGTCCTGACCGATGGCCTATCAGCCATCAGACATTTGTAAGGCCATTCAATGCCATATGCGCTCACCGTCGAATGCACCAGGATACCACAGATGCACAAGAAAGCCCAGGGAAAAAAACCTGATAAACTTTCCCTGGCAGAGACAAACATAATCAACTCGTAGAGTCGTAAGGTAAATCATGGATATCTTTTAAAGTGTCCACACTGTGTTGCTTATTTATTACTGCATAATAAATCATATCTCAACTTAACAGCTTCAAACAACAAACACTATCTCCTATGTATGGTACATAGGAATCTAAGCACATTATTATCTCACTGCCTCTGGCTCAAAATATCTCTTAAAGCTGAGATCAATGTGTTGACTGGAGACAAAGTCATCTCAAAACTTGACTGTGGATGGATACATTGCCCTTACAGGTGTATTGGAAGAACACAAGTCCTTACTTGCCATTGGCTGGAGATATCACTTACCTGCCACACTGGCCTCTCTTGAAGCAGCTTACAACAGGGTAGCTTGCTTCTCTTTCTCGGAAAGAGAATCATAAAGCATGTGAAAAGAATCCTCCAAGCCAAAAGCCACACTCTTTTTATAGCCTAAAATTGGAAATGCTATCTCATAATTTTAGTGAAATTTATACATTAGGTGTGAATCATTCAGTCTGTATTTGAAAGAGGGATTTATACAAGGGCAGGGTATGACAACAGGGGGCAGGGACCACTGAGAGCCATTTTTGAGGTTACCTACTTCATATCTTGTTAATAAAAAACAAATTTTTCTGTAGTAATGGCAACAATTACTATAACAATTATAAACCCATTTAATAGAACAACTACAACTACCTTACTGAACATGCTTCTTCAGTCTTCACCAATCAGTATTAGACCTTCATTTCTATAAGTCTTATCAGTGAGGAATTATTTCACCTGAGTAAATATACATCTGTGTGTGCCAACAAATCAACCAAAGTCTCACCTAAGTAGCCATAACTCAATTCACTTACAACCCTAAGAATCCATCAATCTTTGAACTGTATGTCCCTCAAACCTTCAGTAAGATTAGCATTCTGTTCTCCTTCATTGAGACTGTGATTGAGAAGCATTGTTCTCCATCACTATGTTAGCAGTAAATTGAGTTTTGTGAATTTCGTTTTTGGTATTAAGTGCACTATCCTCTTAACAACTTGATAGATGTCTTTAATCACTAAATTAGGTAGTAGGTTGTTAGACAATAAAGACCAATTGATATACTGGACAATAGATCTGTCACAAGTCGTTCCTTTTTTCATGCTCAAAATAGAAGAATCTTGGTTTATTTGATATGGAAAATGGAAAACATAGATTGTCAATCATTAAAAGAAATGATGGCTTTTAAAACTATTAAGATTCAAGGCTACTATAACAATGAATTTGTATTAATTTGTGACTTTGTACACTGTATTTTATTGCACATTTTAATATCCAGAGTTAGATATTTCCAGTGTTTCTGGTGGAGTCTGTTAAATGTATTCAGGGGGCCTGACCCTTCCTCTTAAATGCTGAAGTTGTTGATCTTGGAAGACACATGCTTTCACATAAATGAAGAATGATTTCTGAGAAGCTAGTATGTGGAAGACACTTGTTAAAAACACTGATTTATTTCCATCATGAAGGGAAAAATTATTATGAGATTCTTGGGAACGTGCTATGACTAGGTTT
This sequence comes from Dolichotis patagonum, assembly GCA_004027295.1. Taxonomy (NCBI): domain Eukaryota; kingdom Metazoa; phylum Chordata; class Mammalia; order Rodentia; family Caviidae; genus Dolichotis; species Dolichotis patagonum. The sequence continues at coordinate 53,309 of PVJX010008774.1, forward strand.
ATTTCTTCCCACATTTATAGTCTTTAATGGTGAGATCCCTTAGTGTATATTTGGTAAAACATGCTCATTCCATGACATCTTGAGATAATTTTCTTGAAAATCCAAACATTTTAGATAATGCTGAGGTTTGTCATGTGCTGGTCAACATACAGTTGATGAACAAACCTTAAAAGGAAGGAATGTGCCAAGAAGTACTAAAAAATAAAATTATTCTCCAAACCAATTATATTTATACATACTGACTTTAAAATCATCTTAGTATATACAAAGAGCTAGTATGAGAGATTATAATTAGAGATTAAAATCAAGAAGATAGAGTCTCAACTGTTGTAATAAAGAGTATTAAGTATAGTTTGAAAGAGAACAGTTTCTGCGTTTGTGTAAATGTACCAATGATATAATCAGAGCCATACTTTAAGAAAATCAACTTGACATATATGTAGGATAAAAAGTAGTGGAGAGAAAAACAATAGGAGACCAGCATAGTCCTCAAGGTCATGGGGTCATATTGCTGTCACTTGCCAACCATGTGACCTTGAAAACATCCAGTAACCATATCCTGGACTCTGTATTTACAAAACAAGTTGAGACTAAACTTTGGGATCCCCAAGGTCCTTTGAAGAATCTAAAAACAAAGCAACACTCTTTAATTCCATGGTGTTCTATGAAGATAAATTAAAGTAATGTAAAAGTTTGGGCCATTGAAAGAGCAAAACCAAACAAAAAACCTTGGTGAGTGTTAATCAATAATAAGCCTCTTCTTTTTACTTCAACCACCTGCCTATGTAAAAATTGACAGATGGTCTTGAGTTTCTACTTCGGTACCTCCAGTGCTAGGTGACTCACTACTTTAACATGTACCACTGTATCCATTCCTGGTCAGCTTTGTGTTTTCATTTGCTTTTATTAACTTGAGCTCAATCCCTCTATGCTAAGACTGCAAAGTATTTTTAACTATTTTCAGAGAATGTGCTTTTTTATTAATTAATTCACCAAATATTTATTGATCACTAGAAACATTTCAATCACTCTTTTAAAAATTTTATTTTTGTTAGTACATGTTTGTAGTACACAATGATAACACTCATCGTGAAGTGTTGATACATGTACATAATGCATTTTAATTCTCTTTTCATCCCCTTCTTTTCCCTCCCTGTCCTTTCATCTCTTGGTTACTTTCTCTTTTACAAAAGATCTATTTCCTTATTAGATCTGTTATGTACCTTTTATTTTGCTCTTTAATTTCTTTATACTTTGGGTTTATCAAACAAGAGAAACTACATGATATTTAAGTTTGTGTGTCTGATTTATTTCACTTAACATTATGGTCTTCAAGGTGCATCAGTATGACTATAGATCATTTAAGTTTATCTTTCTTTTTCATAGTACTCCATTATGTGTAAACAGCACAGTTCCTTTATCCATTCAAACTGTTGAGAAAAATATAGGCCATGTCCAAGATTTAGTTATTATGAATTGTGCTGTTATAAACCTGGGCATGCATGAATCACTGTAATCTGATGTCTTTAATTCTTTAAGAAGATACCTAGATGAAGAATAGGTAGGTCAAATGAAATTTCTAATTTGAGGAATCTCCAAACTTATTTCCACAGTGGAAATCAGCCACCAGCAATGTAAAGTCAGTTTGACTTTACATTCATGACAATCATTCATGACAAAGTTACTGTCAGTATCATAATAAATGGGAGAAGCAAACAGCTTTTCCTCTTGTTCCTCTAAAATCAGAAACAAAACAAGGATGTCCACTATCACTACTCTGGTTCACTCTAGTACTTGAAACATTAACCTGGGAAATAAGACAAAAGGAGGAAGTGGATGTGCTACATATAGGAAAGCAAGAAGTCAAATGACCATTATTTGCAGAGGATGTGACTTGGCACCCTTCGGCATCATGAACGTCCGGAGTAGAGGAATCATAGCTGATGTGAGTCTCCAAATGCTGCTGCAGCCTCCACTGCCTCTGCCTTTGCAAGTTCCCCTTCCCAAGTTGGCTGGTGGAAAAAGAGCACAACCAAGACACCCTCCCCTCAGGATCAGAATCGTAGTTCTCCAGTGTGCAGGCTGAGGAGAGCCAGGAATGTTCTGTAGATTAACAGACAGGCTTCCCAAAATCCTTTTTTCCTATGGGTAGGGGCTGCAACTGAATGCACCTTGCAAAGGAAACAGTGACTTTTGGGCTAGAGGCTTCTTCTTGAAGTGTGTGTGTGTGTGTGTGTGTGTGTGTGTGTGTGTGTGTGTGTGAATTCCTTGAAGATTGAAGATCCTGGGCTGGGATCATTTCTTAGCACTCCCTCAATCTGCAAACTGCTAAATTCAAGCAGATCAGCACCTGAATCAAAAAAAAGTTTACCCCACTAGTAAGTGCCTTTCAGCGCTGTGAGAGGATTGAGAAGTAGGAGTTCAGGCCCGCTTCCTCGCAACGTAAACTCACTGGGTCTTGGGCAACGTAGCTCAAGGATGATCACCCCTTGCTAAGCCTCAGGGATTTTGAGCAGTTTGTGGTCTCCAAGTCTCTTCTTTCTGATCCGTGGATTAATGATCTCCAGTAAATCTTGTGGAATTCACCCTCATCCCTCTAAGCTCAGTGATATTACACCACACACACACACACACACACACACACACACACACACACACACAGAGTTTTCCTCCCTAATTTCATCCCTTTGTTGAGGGATTAGGTCTTGATTTTAACATTAGATCTGTTTGCTCTTCTTCAAACCATGTGAGGCAAATTTTTCTCCTACTAGGTTTCCAGGAAACAAAAATACTCATTCCAACCACCTATCTCTTATTCAGGAAATGTGACATGTTCGTGACCCAAAGGACTCCACAAATACGCCTGCTGCTGAAGACGAGGTCTGGAGAGAAGAGCTTAGGATCTGCCCAGCCTTCTGGGAAGCTCCCTCTTTGAGAGGATTCTCCCATTAGCTGGGCTGCAATAAATCAAGGCTGGGGCTGGGGCTGAGGCTCACGGATATCCTTCTCTAGTCCCTGAGCCCAAAGGGCTGGTAGTTGCTTTGTGAAGTTGAAATACACAGTACTCAAAAACTTGAAGCATGGCTGCTAAAAGTAGTTTTTGGCTACTGAGTCATCTTCCTGCACAGCATGGCAGATTGTACCTCCAATTTCCAAAAGCACAATAGGTTGATGCCTGCTGTTGGCAGGAAGCTACAGGATGGCTGCTTGCAGTGGAATTTACTTAGGTCAAACTGGAAAGCCTCATCCAGAGAGTAGGGAGTCTAAGGGAATAGTTCACACTGTTCATGTCTTGCCAAGAAGCTGTCATACCAGTCAATGGGAAAATAAGCAGGGCCATTCTTTAACCTAAAGGCCTTTTTTTCTTAGTACAGGTTGAATTCCATCATCTGAAATGCTTGCAACATTTCTGGATTTTGAAATATTTGCATATATTTAATGGTATATTTTGGTGATGGAATGCACATCTAAACACAGAATTTGTGTATGTTTTATATATGCAATATACACATCAACAGAAGGTAATTTTCTGCAATATTTTTAATAATACTGTGCATGGTATAGAAATGTCCACCTGTGGTATCATGTCAGAACTCAAAAAGTTTTGGAGTTTGGATTTAGAATTTTGCTCAGCTTGTGAAAGCAGACTTGATTTCCTCTGAGTGGTATGCCTTCCTGGCTATGAAACCCCTTGATGAATAGCTCAGTCTGCTAGTAAAAGTTGATTAGCATTTATGGAGCATTTAGTACATGTCAGACACTGTTCTACTTGCTTTCCAAATTTTAACCTTTTTAATCTGCAGAACAGGCCTATGGCAAAGGCACTCTTAGGAAGCCTGTTTGATAAATGCAGGGATGGAGCCGCAGAGCAGCACAGAGCTCAGAGTCTCTGGGCTGCACAGCGAATGCTAAAGCGGGCCGCAGTCTGGACTTACCTTCCACATTTGCCTCTCCAGGTTCGGCCTCTGCCTCAGAATGGTGCAGCCTACCGTTCCCAGTTAGGTTTTTGCTTCCCTGTAATGAAACTGGAGCATTTAGTCTTTGTGGACAAAACATTCGTTCCTTCCCCCCAGCCCTGTGTCTGCTAAAGATCTGTCTCTGTGTCTTGCTTTTCCCTGTATATCTCAATCTCATTCAAAGACACCATCAGAGCACAAGAAACTATTATTTGCTGAGTTCCTACAACTTCTAGGGTACTGTGTTGAGGAAATTCACATAAAATATTTTAGGGAGTCCTGAGTCTAACTCTGTGAAACTCAATGTCAATATCCCCTTTTTCTCCAGATACCAAAGGGTCCCAAGATGAGGTGTCTGCCAGGCAGTGATGGGTGGAGCTTTGCTGATGGCAGCACTAGTGCAAGGAGGGGCCTCGGGCACAAGGCATGTTGTCTCTTTTCCTGGAACTTTGTGTAGCTTTCAGGACACTTTGCTGTACTCTGTATTTTGGGTATTTGTGTAATATCCCTGTAATATGACTGCCAGGAGCAGGAATTGTGTCATGCTCCTTTTTTCCTTGAGTTGCCCTGCCCAGTCCTTTGTACCTATGACAATTAGCATATGTTTGGTAATTAAATGACACTGAATGGAGGTTCAGGGAGGCAACCTTTGTGAAGGAGGCAAGCTCACTCTTGCCAACTCTCACACTTCTCTCAAGTTCCTAAAAAATGAGCTGTCAGCTTTCTTCAGTTGCTAAGCCTTTTAGGAGGGAAGAAGTAAATTGGAACAAGCAGATACATGCCTCAGTCCTCCAAAGAGGAAGCTCCTGCTTTGAGACATGACAAGTCACCAAAATATGTGGTGTTGACTCTGATCACACGCATCGATGCAGCTGGTAGTTGCAGAGGCATGCAAGGACCAGCTCAGGAGCTGAGCTATCCTCATCAAAGGTGCCAGAATACATTAAGGTGCCAAAGCACAACTTCACTCGGATAAGACATGGTTCCTATAAAAGAATAATTGGTTTGGTAACTTTCTTTTATATGCTGTGTTTTCCTTCTCAGTCATCCCAGGTCGGTTGCATGTCAGCTGTGTAAGTAATTAGATTGAGATCCCAAGGCACCATGACTAGTCTACCACTGCGGGATCTTGAGTTCCAGAAAACAAGCCAAGTAGAATAGGAGGAAACATTCTCCTTTTCGATTCCTTTCTCCTAAAGCAGAAGGTTGAGAGCCACACAGATAATCAACCGACTCAGACGCTGCAAATACAGTCTCCAAAAGCTCGTCCTCTTTATCTTCCCTGATTCAGATGAACTGAAAAACGGGAGTTGCTTTAAAAGACATAAGCCTGACAATAGGATCACCAATAATAATATACTGGAGGGAAAAAAAGGAGGAGCTGAGCTTACATTTTAGCTCACACATAAGGATGAATCTAGGACAATCAAAGCAGCCTGATTGAGAAGAAATCGGGTTTGAATTAATCAGTCAGAAAGCTGAATGTGTGAGTTAGCATGTGGCAGGGAGAAAAGTGGTTGCAAGGCTACCAGGAGAAGAGCCATTGCAAAAAATTTCTTAAAAATGTTAAGGCCAACATATGTAATATTATAAGGGATAACAAGGCAAGAATAAATCTGAGAAGTACTTGGGAGTTACTAGGAAAGAATTGGTAGCTGATCTGAAAGAACTTGACAAGGAATCAAGGGTAGTGGGTACTGAGAGTGATACAAGGGAAAGAAATTCCCAACCTCCAGTGTGAGTTCATGTGCTCTAAAATCGAAGAATGAATTTTAGGAACAATGGAGGTTAACAGCAGAATATATTTATTGAGAGAAAGAAAGCTCTGTCTGAGAGAGACAGGCAGAACAGAGGACTCAGAACAGAGGACTCAGAAGAGCCCAAATAGGCACACAGATAGGCAAAGTAGTATGACCTTCTTTAGCTCTGTTCAGCTCCCCTTCTCTGGGGGAGAGAGAGCAGAATGCGGCACCTACAGAAAAAAAAGGGAAGAGAAAGACTTGCAGCAAAAAGCTTTATTTGAGGTAAAGATGTGAGAGGGGCCTCTGGCTCTGAAGTGTCAGAACAGCCACTCTCTTACAGAGTAAAGGGTTTATACAGAGTGAGCAGGTGGCAGAGAATGAGGAAGCTGGAAACTATGTTGAGACTGGTCATGTATCTTAGTCTGTGTCACTGGTCTGTTTCATGTCCTGTAAGGCTCCCTGTTCTTCTGGAGCCGAAGGCCTCTTGGTCTGGAACAATGTGTTCTATAAACAGGAACTGGGCCAGTTAATTAGGAACATTGGTATTGTTACAAGGTTAAGGGAATGTGAGGAAGGATCAGAATTCAGAGCAAGATGTCCTTCAGACTTCTCCTTTCAGCACCTGCATTCACAAAATAATCATCGAGAAAGAGACTGCCTGTAGGCAATGCTAACTTCATCTGAGCTCTCTGCTTTCCAAAGTCTGAGATAGGCAACATCTATGAAAGCCAGATACAGACCCACGTGATTTACATTTGAAACTAATCACTGTAACTACTAGCATAATCAGAGTGAGAAAGATTTGAAAGGGCTAGGCCTGGAGGCAGGGAGACTAGGGTAGAGGCAGTCTGTGCAAAATACAATGGTCTGACCTCTGACTTAAGACTATATTAGTTGAGACATAAATCAGGATTTTGTGATATCAACAGAATGGCTTCATTGTTTTGTTTCACAGATGTTTGTAGGACTGAATCATCAAAAGGAAAAAAGAAGACATCATTTTTAAGAAGCAGCATGGCTTGATGGGTTAAGAACGCACACTGGTAAATCATTTTCTTAGGCTCAAATCCCAACTCTGCCATATAAAAATTGTGTGATCTTGGATAAGTTTCCCAGCCTGGTTGTGCCTCATCTATAAATGGAAGTGATAATTTTAAATAGCTAGTTATTTGCAAGAATTAAATGAGTTCATATAAGTAAAGTGCTTGGGGAAAGAATTCTATTAATACTGATGTAATTCCCATATATATTTACCCCAAATATTGCCCTCACCACAGAGAGTCCTGTTGTTCTAGATATTAAAATTGGGTGACTGAAGTGTCTGTCTGTCTGTCTGTCTGTCTGTCATGCCTAACCCAGGCTTTGTGCTCATTCCAGTACATTACAGCAGCAGTCACTCAAATTTCTTTGCTCGGGAAGTGCTTTCACTCACGTTTCACTTTCTGTAGTTATTTGCAGTCTCTTTTTCTCCCCTGTATTGTCCCAAATCTACGGTATAGTCTCCTGGCCTGACCCTCACAAAGTGTGCATCTCCAATACAATTTGAGGAAGTTTACTCAAAGCTTAGAGAGTCACAGAGTGGGAACTTATGCCATAGCATGGGCTATTCACTGCAGTCCTTCTGCTTTTGAAGGTCCCCTGGACATGCCCATGGTCAGAAATTTGTACCTGGTCACCTCTGTCACACAAGCCAACCAGCTGAACTTTTCTCTTTCTTTTTAGACTCAACTTCTTTATTTCTCTTTTTTGTCTAATCTTCTCATCTCTTCTTCTGAGGCTGCTAAAGGAATGCTATCTTGTTTCTCCTTTATTATTCACAGCAATTGCTTTTGTTTGTGCATTTGTTTGTTTCACTTCTCCATCTTCTAGAACCATGGGCTCTCAAAGTGTTTTGTCAAATTAAAAAAAATACTTTCTCTAGGAAAATGCTATTGTACAATTAAAATATGTTTTTCATCCTTGATGTATCCATGTCAACAATTAATGACTGGAGCAGTACGGTTGATACCTTGGTTCATGAACTTGATTGTTTCAACAGTTCTGGTAGCAAGCTAAATTGGATGAAAACTGAATCAAATTCAATGGTTAGTGTAGTGGTTGATCGATTGTGTCAATTTGAGACATTTAGAAGCTTAATTAAATGGGTTTAGCAACTCCACATCACAGGGTGTAGAAGACCCACCCTAGGGTGGCTTATCATCTGGATACTATGAAAGAGAAGGAGGAAGGACAAATGCATTCCATTCTTTGGAGAAGCTCCAGTCCTCACCTTTGGTTTGGACATCATCTTCTGGCTTCCAGTGTAGAGTCTTCAGCTTTCCATCGTAGAGCTTTCAGCCTTCTATCGCAGACCCATCAGCCTGCTGGTGTGGAGTCGCATGAGACACTGGGGTGAACCCCAGACCTTGGATTGAATCCTTCAGCCTCCAGCATGTAGACCCCCTCTGCACGCTTCTTCATCTGACTCTGTGGCTGACCATTGTAAGCCGATCTTGGCATTTCTTATACATTTATATATCTCATGTTTTATTTGTTTTCTCTAGTAAAACCCTAATAGAGTTAGGTTCATTGTTCACTTTGTAGGAAGAATTCATTTGCAAACAAAAGTATTTGAAAAAATTTTGTTAGTAAACTCTACATCAGGTGACAAACATGACCATGCCCATCTTTCCCACACAAACACAAATGTGGCCTTCTTTTCCAAAATTGTGGGACAGATTAAGTTTGTGAGCTGATGTACTTCTGTGCTGTTCTCATATATAAGTCTGGTTACTCTGTATCAATAACCCAAGTATGAAAATTTCCTTTTATTCTATTTGCTAATATTTGTTTAGGATTTTTGCATCTTTGTTTATGAGAAAGTTCTCTTTTCTTTCAGTGTTCTTGATGTCTTTGGTATCATGGTTGTAATGGCCTTAGAAAATGAATTGAGAAATGCTTATCATTCGTTTTCTCTTCTCTGAGTTTGTGTAAAATTATTAGTTCTTCTTTAATGTTTGGAGCAATTCACAGGTAAGGATGCTAGGCCTAAATTGTTAGTGTTTTGCAGGTGGGTGGTGATGATGACTGATGAGAACCCAAATTGTTTTTATTTTAATATTTATTACATATTTTTAAATGCTAAAATTAGTTATACACTTGATATGACCCATAGTTGATACAAAATATAAGAAAAAAATCAATTAATATACTAAAGATAGCGCCATGTTGGAACTTAGGGTGCTGAGCCAACCAGCAACTAGCCTGGCACCCTGGTAAGTGACTGTGGTCTGACAAGCCTCGGCCACCCCAGGGCGGGGAAATAAGAAGCAAGAGTGTTTCCTGAGATCCGCACAATGTTGGAACTTAGGGTGCTGAGCCAACCAGCAACCAGCCTGCTGCCTACCGGGGCGCAGGCTTAGAATCAAACATACACCCCCCCCATTAACAATTGGGATCCAGGGATCTGGGTGTCTCTTAGGAGGTGACCATATTTGGTACAGCAAGTGGGGGAATTTCCTTCTACTATCTCTGAAGGCAGATATTTTTATCACCGTTTTGCTTTGTCCTGATTAACGGTGATGCTCTATTCAATAGTCTGTGTTGATGTGTTCTATAATGTTGTGTATTTCTTTGATTTTGCTGTACCTAGTAGAAGAACAACTATTCTGAAGACAACGAGATATACAATGTTGCCTATTACTGTTGTCCTGGTGACGTGCTGTGATGTTCTGTGCCAATTTCACTATACTGTCTCAATTGGCTTTATTCCACCCTGTTTTGTTGTATATTGCTACCTCCAAGTTAATAAAAATTAAATAAAAATAAAACAAGAGAACATGAGAAAATAAGATAACAAAATACCTCCAAAAACTCACAACTCCACCAAAGCTGATTCATGTGACATGAATGACGAGAAACTCAAAAACAAAACAACAGAATTATATAAGGTGATTAAAAAGGAAGTAATAACAAAACAGATTAATAATGTACTGAGAAAGCTGAAATATAATATAACTAAACAGATAATGTACTTAAAAAGCAAAAAGAGGAAAAAAATGCTCTAAAGGATACAACTGCATGTATGTTTAAGTGTGTGGGATTGATCACCATATTACCAGGTTTTTGTTGGATCATTGAACAGAACTGTTTGCAGCCTCACTGTGTGTTCACTTTGTATGCCTGAATTTTGTAACATGAACAGCTATTTCTGGGAGGACAGTATGTGGTTTGTCAACTAGTGATTTCTTTATTTTTTTTTGAGGTTCTGTATTGTTTCTACACTTTTTTCTGTATTGCTTTTTTCTCTTTAAATAAAAAAAATACTAAAGATAAAAGCTGTAATCCCAGAAATATTCAGAATTAACAACTATATTAGGCATCTTTCCATTGTTGGAACAAAATATTTGACATGCACAACATAAAGGAACACTTACCTAGGTGAGTTTCAGAGGGTTCAGTTCATGGCTGGCTGATTCTGAGGCAGAAGTGTCATCATAGAAGGGCATGGCAGAGGAAAACTGCTCACCCATTGCAGTAAGGAAGCAGGGTGAGGGTTAATGGGGCTAGAGATAAAACATACTGTTCAAAGGCACACCTCCAGTGACCTATCCCCCAATAGCCCATCTCCCAATAAGCCCAATGAATAATGAACTCATGAATGGATTACTCTTAGAGCCCTTATGATCCATTGAGTACCTCAAATGCCATCTGCAGCCAAGAAGCCTTCAGGACAATGAAGCTTTGGTGAGGGCCTGTATGACATTTTGAATCCCAGCCCTAACAACAATATTATTTCAATATCATGGATAATGGGTTTTCATTGGCTAAGCTGCAGTTTGAAACATGAACATGGTATTTTTGGGTCAATGGTTAT